>JAMKQA010145806.1:0-16107 GCA_024699735.1 Posidonia australis | reverse complement strand
TGACCAAGTGGGAGATGTGAGTAATGGTCATTGAAGACCATTTCAAATGAAGGGTGAAACGGACGTCCGTTTCACCCATTCATGGTCGGATTAACTCCAGCGGTTACCAGCATTTATTGCTGGAATTGAAACGACAGAAGGGGAGCCGTTGGAGGAAGGGCGGAGGGTGGTCAAGGGTTTCCCCTATAAATAGAGGAGAAGACTGTAAGGGAAATCACACAGAGAAATCTTACAGAGAAACTTTCTCCTGCTTGACCATCGCCGGAGCCCCGATCTTCCGATCCCTGATTTTTCCCACACTTCCCCCATCTCTCTTCTCTCTGCATGCAACACAATCCATCTCCTCAACCTCTCAACACCACCAGCACCTTTGCAAATCTCTCTCTGAACTCTGGGCGTACCTGCACTCTCTTTGGCACCCTTGGAAGCTTTTAGCCTGTCATCCTCCAAGCACTCTTGGCATCCCCACACTCGAGCCTTTTCCTAGCATCTCACATAAGAGAAGAGAGAAGAGGGTAGAACAGAGAGGGCAGAGAAAAGAGAGGAGAGAGGAGAGAAAAGGGAAAAGAGAAGAGAAAAAAGAGAAAGCTTGAGAGAGGAGTGTACTTGTTTCCTCACCACACGACCCTCTCTGGCAACCCATCACAGCAGCCATCGTAGTGCAGCCTTCCTCTTCCATCACCCCAGCCTTTCTCCTCCATCACCCAAGCCTCTGCAGTTGCAAGCACCCATGACACTATCTTCCCAAGCCTCCGCTGCATCCCTCTGCTTTGCATGAGTCACCGCGGTGCCATCTGAGAAGCACACATTTACTGTCGTTCCCTCCTCGATCGTGCTTCACCACCGTTGGCATCCAAAGCCCAGCCCTCACACAATAGCCCCTGCTCAGCCCTTGCATAGCCTTTAAGCAACACCCTGCTGCCTTTGCATAGTGTAACCTAGTCTTGCCACTGCCTCAGCCACAACCGGATGGGTCGAGCTAGACGAGAGCCATTGCAAGCTGCAAGCTCAGAGTCAGGGAGGGACAAAGGCACGTTGTCACAGGTAAGGTCTTACCCTTGGTGTCTCTTGAGTACTATTGGTTACATGATTGGCTTTCTGGATTTGATTTCACTACATTACATTTGGGTTTATTTGCTGCATGTTTGCATCTTCATACGTCATCATGCGTTGGTGACTGGTTATATGCTTCTGTGAGGCTGACAACCTTTGAGCATAGGGTATGGTCTGTACTATCGTGTCTCTCCCTTCCTTCGACCACCAAAAAGTTCCAGAGAGCTTTTCCTATGGCTGGCTGAGCCCAGGAATGCTTGCGAGCTCAACAGGAGATGGGGAAAATAGTAGGACTACATCTGCATGCATCCACCTCTCACCCTTGCATTCTCCTATCATCTTTTTCCTCTTTCATCTTCCATGAATGTTGGGAAGGGTCCTCGGAGCTCATGGCCCACCAACATAACCGTGAAGAGCTCATCGAACCCAACAATGGACATGGGAAGTGGGGAGAGGTGGACGAGCTTCCTGGGTTCGACCTTGATCCGTAGGAATGCTCTCGTGTATCCAAGCATGCTCCCCCCAAGCCTTTTTGCATGATTAAATAGTTTCTCTGCCAACATTGTGGTCGTGCTTGCGGCTTGACTTAGAGTGCCTAGAGTGTAGTTTCTCGATGCATTAATCCGACGCACTAAACCGACGCAGTTGCCTAGGGAACAGATTGTGGCTGTGCCTTGTTGCATGCCTTCTTGTAGTGCCTTCCCCTTTTACTGTATTGGTATTTCCTACGTGTGTTTTGCACCTATGATTTGTTATAGATGTGGATGGCACTTGTCTTCCTGCTTGCTCTTGTCTCCTTTTTCTTTATTTTCTCACAAGAAGGAGTTGAGTAAGCTCAGATTCTCTGACACTGCACTCCACTATCACCTCTCTCTCTACCCTCCAATGCCACAGAAGTAGAATCCGTACTTGCATGCCCATCCCTATGGCTGAAATGGTTGGAAATCGTCGACGGAACCCATTGGAAATGGGGAGGATGAGGAGAGCATATCCGTACCCAATTGTTAGCATTTTCATGTTCCTCAACATCTAGACAAGCTCATGCAATACTCATTGACACGTTTTGAATGCAAGCATTTGGCCGTTGTTGGTAGGCAAGCGCGTGGCTAGGAACAGAGCACCTCGGGTGCACCAAATTGGCACACCAAGGTGGCACACCAAGGTGGCACATCAAGGTGGCACACCTACCATGGTCTAGTGCACATAAAGCAAGTATGGACCTTGTTTTGTGTGTTTTTCTCGAACGATTTAGATTTTCTTGTTCTTGATTTTGCTTCTTGGATATATTGCACTCACCTTTGCATGATTGTTAGTAACATACATCCATCTTAGTATTAGTTTTGCACTATAAAAATGAGGATGCTTACTACTCATTTTCTTGTAAATCAGTTGCTCTATTGGACTCTATCGATGCAATTTCTTTGTGTCGACACTCGATTTAGAGTCTAAGTAACATGGCTAAGCAATAGGTTGTGCCCCACAACCTATTTTATTTGCACGACATTAAGCATTTAATTTTAGGTATAGGCATCCATTGACATAACATTACATATTGTCCTTAGGCATACAGAAACGGCATCTTTATGTCAACATAGCCATATAAGCGAATGGAAAGCCATGAAAGACTGACTTGTTAAGTGCATGAATGCTTAATGTCTTTTCCGTGCGTAATAGGAATTCTTACCCTATTTTCTGACATGCAATGACCATATCTTTAGTATGAATCATGCATATTTACATTTTTTCATTATTTTTATTACTTTTGTACGATTTTTTTTGTTTCCCGTTTTCAGTAAATTAGATGGTGATTCCATTGCTTTATTATCTTTGTTATTAGCTTTTGCCTTGGTTTTTTCACCGTGGCTTTGCTTGGTCTCGTGGGTTCGACCTTTCACACATCACACAAATAGTTGATATGGTTATAGATATTATTAAGAAAGATATGGAGGACCTTGTTAAATATTTCTTTGTGAGAGGAAAATGCATTAGAGTATTTCTGCTTCCTTGATTTGTTTAATCCCCAAAGTTGAGCATCCTGCAAATTTTTCTCAATTTAGACCTGTAAGTGTCGGTAATGTCATGTCTAAAGTTTTTTCAAAAATTCTAAATAATAGGCTTATTTTGATTTTACCAAGATTGATCAGTGAAGAACAGGCTAGCTTTGTGAAAGGTAGGGATATTTTTGATCATATTCAATTGACGTAGGAAGTTATCTCTAACTTTGACAAGAAGTGTAAAGGAGGTAATATTGTATTTAAACTGGATATGCTAAAAGCCTATGACAGAATGGATTCACCTTTGCATCTTTTGTGCCTCAGAGGTATGGGTTTTCTATGCGTTTCATACAGCTAGTCAAGTGGACTCTACATAATAATTGATTCATGCTTATCATCAATGCTCAACAGTGGGGGGTTTTTCAAATCCTACAAGAGGCTTAAGCAGGGAGATTCTCTTTCTCCATCATTATTTATTTTGGCTTAGGAGGTTTTTAGTAGAGGACTTAATAAGCTTTTTGAAAATAACCTCTGTGATCACTTTGCTACTTTGGGTAAAGCTTTAGCTCCTTCTTACTTATTTTTTGTTGACGATGCTTTGATATTTTGTAGAGCTTATTCTCTTATTAATAATAGATTAATGGATTTCATCGTGAGATATGAGTAAGCTTCTGGACAGTACATGGGTTAAAATAAATGTACTTATTATTAGCGTTAGGTGCTTGCACTACTAGAAAAATCAGATTTTACGAGGACTTATAACGAGCATATTTTTGAAGGACTTTTAGTTATACTTCTTAAAGGTAGAGAATGATCTCTGGGTTTCTAACTAACACAAGAGTTCTGCAGTTTGTCACAGCATCTCAGCCAATAAATGCCATTGCATTTGTTCTGGATGGGCTATATTATGGAGTTTCAGACTTTGCATATGCTGCATATTCTATGGTACATCTCTCTTGCATCACCAGAATTATCTACTTTTGTATCTATTCTTTCTTTTTATTGACAAGACTAATCAGTTGGCAAAGGATGCGCTATTCAGGTATTTGTAGGGGTCACCTCTTCATTGCTCCTACTCATTATAACTCCATTGTTCGGACTTGCTGGAGTTTGGGCAGGATTATTTGTTTTCATGATGTTACGAGTAGCAGCTGGATTATGGAGGTAAAATTTAAGTGGATTACAAAATCAAGATCAATTGTTATGAATTTTTCTGACTAGTGCTAATTTTCAAGGCTAGGCAGCTAAGTCACATATAAGATGCGCAGGTTTTCTACAAAATTTTATTTTTTGCGAGGACTTAGCGAGGACATTTTCCTCACTAAGTCCTCGCAATTATTTTTTTTTATTTTTTTTTTAAATTTTTGTGATAATATAGCATGGACATTGCGAGGAAATTACGACTAATAGCGAGGACATAACGAGGACTTTATGTCCTCGCAAAGTCCTCGTAAAATTTTTTACGAGGATTTTGCTAGGAAATTTACTCGCAATTGAAATTTAATGATGATGCATATAGTGAGGAGTTATTGTCCTTGCAATGTCCTCGCAAACGTCATTAGCGAGGAAATTGCGAGGACATTGGGGGGACTTAGCGAGGACATTTGTCCTCACGATTTCCTGTTTTTCTAATAGTGTTGCTACAAGTGTCTAAGTGGTGCAGGTTACTAGTTTTTCTAAGGGTCTTGGCCTTTACAATACTTGGGTGCCCCTATTGCCCTAGGTTAGAATGTTTTCTTACTATTTTGCAAATTTGGTTGAGAACATTAGAGAGCGTATCTCTAACTAGACTTCTAGTTTCTTATCCATGAGTGGAAGCCTTATTTTGATCAAGCATGTTTTATCTTCTATTCCTATACACATCTTGGCCATTATGCAAATACCAATAGGCGTGATGTACCAAATTGAAAAACTTCTTTGTGATTTTTTGTGGGGCTTTCGAAAGGGTACAAGAAAATCTCACCGGGTCATTTGACAAATTTATACTTCTTCTTTATGCAAGATGGGTCTGGGTATTCGAACAATGGAGGACATTCATCTTCTTTTTAATATTAAGAATTGTTGGAAGTTATTACTCAAGTAGTCCTTTTGAAGTAAGTTTTGTTCTACTAAGTACAAAGTTACTATTTAAAGTTGTAGAAGTGCTTATTCTTATAGCACCTTGTGTTAGAAGAAGCTTATGGAGATTATGTCATGGGTTATTTCTAATTCTTTGTGGCTAATTGAAAAGGGTAATAGGTCAATCAGGATGGATACATAGTGGTCTAGTGGTATTCTTTTTGAAAGTTTTCTGCTAATCCTTGTGCTGATCTCTCTTTGTTTATCTGTGATGTCTTTAATCATTGTGATTTATTTGCTAATGTTATGGAGGAGAATTCTCTAGCCTTAAGGAGGATTGATAACACCTAGTCTGATTATTCATTTAATGTAAAACCATTATAATATTGTATTAATTGTGGGAATAGTTTATTAATGAATAATCAGATATTTTCTGGTGTTTGTTGTGGTTTGGTACCTTTCTGTGCACTTGTTTGTGCTTGTGAGACCTATTTGAAATCTGGTCAATGGGTGCACAATCATCACGAGAAGCGTGTCTGTCTTTTTCCCTCACTCACATGTGTCTCTCTCTCTCCTTTCCTTCCTCATTCTTTTTCTCTTTCTTTCTTACATTTCCTCTCCCATTCATGGGCATTTCTTCTTCCCCTCCTTTTCCCTTCCTTCTCCCGTGCCCCTTCTCCATAGCTCATCTCGTCACCTCCTTGTCGGCTCTGGTAGGGCTGGTGGCAGGTGGACCTATGGAGATTTTGGGGCAGAGGTGATAAGAAGGCTAGGGGAGATGGCATTGAGGGAGAGAGGGGCTTGTCCAGAGAAAGAGAGAGAGGAGCTGATCTAGAGATAAAGGGCTAAGCCTAGTGCAAGTAAGGAAGGGGAGCTGAGGCAGAGTTGTGCTTGAGGGGCTAGGGGGACGCACAGAGGTCAGCAGAGCTCGCTGAAGTCTGGCCAGGTACATGTCTAGTCCTCCCTCTTCTTTTTCTTTATTTTGGGGCTTGGGTGAAAAATAGGATAAAAGATGCTAAATTCATGGAAAAACATGGAATGGAAGGGGAATTGAATGATGTGCATGATGGTGTAGAGATCAAGAAATTTTATAGGATTTTAATGGGGTTTGGCATGATTTTTGTGGGATATGCAATAAGGGGTTAAATCTGAGTTTCATGCCTATATGATTTATTTCTAAGAAGCTTGCTTAATGAAATGTGAAATGGTTTGAGGGGTTTTGAGGTCGACTTGAGAGTCTACACCCCAGATTAATTTCATAATTTTCATGTGTGTTTATGTGGGTGTTTTGGCCTGTTGAATCTGGGAGTTCAGAAACAGGGTTTCTGAAATCAAGGTGCAAAGGCTCATGCATGGGTGACATGTGCGTGTGGAGTAGGGGTCCTAGGAGCACATTTTTTGGGATTTTATGAAGTAAAAACCATGTTTAAATGAAATGATGCATGAAAATCTAAGTTGCATGCTTAAATTGTGATTACCTGAGGTTTTATGAGAAATATCATGTTATAATGTGAATAAAATGGATTTTATGAATTAAATGGGAATCCATGTGATTAAATGTGGCTTGGTTGTTTAGAATGTATGTTATGTTGCTTTTCTATGATATGCCATGATTTTTGATGGGTTTTAGTAGTTTTTGGGGTAAAGAGTGCATGCCCTATATCTAAAAATAGGTGTTTACCTCGGGCACGGTCCACCTATGTGGGCCACATGCGTGGGTCACCCAGGGGATTTCTTATGGCATTTTCAATGATTTTGGTTAATAAATCTTGATTTAATATGAAAATGATGCATGTAATATGATTTTGGGCATGAGACCCAATAATGATGAAAATGAATGAGTTTGAGATGGTTTGCGCATGAGACCCATGTTTTTGAATAAAGGAATTGAGTTTTCCTAAATGAAATATTTTGAAAAGTAGTTTTGAGGAAAAGGCCATATGTTTTGAAAATGATTTCTGATGTAGTTTCGGATCTACGAGTTTGAGGTATCAGCAATATGGTATGGAACTAATTGTTGGATACGACCATAGTTTCCGAGTTCGGGTGGTCGTGAGAGGCCAGGGTACCCTACTTGTGATGGTATAAGTTGGGCCTAAGGATTTGAGACCTAGGTGTCCGGGTCACCGACGGTGTAGGTTGAGCCTAAGTATATAAACTTGGGTGTTCAGGTCATCGATGGGACATTAGGAAAAGATGTATCCTAGTGCTTTGGAAAATGAAATGTGAAGGCCTGATGGCTGAGGTGGTGTTATCCCGCACGGGGAGTTTCACCATGGTAGTGCAGTGGGGTAGGGAAAAGGATGTCCTTGTCGGCTGCTTTGCGCCGGTTACCTCTAATCATGGTAAAACTATTGAAAATGAATGTGAAATTTGAATGTGGTTTTGAGTTAGAATCAGATTCTGGGTTTTGGATTAAGGTTTTAGCCAGATTAAATGACTTAAAGATGATGATTTTGAACCAATTGTCAGCCCATGTTTGTCGAGTTTTGAGCTCTTTAAGGCTTTATATTTTAGGCTGGATCTGGATGGAAGTTATGGTTTCTTGAATGCATAAATGGTTGGAAAAATGCATGAGATTTGAGAAAAAGAAAAATGTGTTGAAATTGCATGGTTTTGAAAGATGATTCTCAAGTTTGTGAAATGACTTTTATAACTAATAAAAAATTAGATATTTTTGCGATTTTTTGTGGTTGGACGCATACTGAATGACTTAGATATCACTCATGCGTGTTTGTTTGCTTGTGTGTTTTCAAGTGTGTAGCTGAGATGTAGTGTAATCACCGATGCTTGAGTTTTGAGTCACTAGTCGCACACCATTTTTAGGTAGGTTTTCCTCATTTATTTTAATTACTGTTATTTTTTGTAATTAGGGGATTGATGCTATTTAGGTAGTGGTTTCCGGGTTTAGGACGTTATATGGGATAATCTTCAAAATTTACAAGTTGATCTTAATGGCCTTGATGGTCGACTTATATGGCTGCCCTCTACTAGTGCATGGAGACTTTTCCATCGAGAGTGTGTCTTCTAGGCTGCTTATCTCTTGCAAGAAGTCCAAGTGGTCAAAATGGTTATGGCATTCTTGCTTTCCTACGAAGGTCTCCATGCTTTTGTGGCGTATGGGATGGAATAGGGTCTTTGTTGATAGTAGTATCTAGCTGAAAAGTATCCCTTTTGTTTCCAAGTGTAACTGTTGTGAGTTTTCCAAACCTAAGACTCTATAGCATTTGTTTCTTGAGAGAGAATTGGGTAAATGTCTTTGGGAATTTTTTGGGAGATTTTTACATATGCCAGTTCTTGATAATGTCTTTGCCATTATTTCTACTTGGTGGGGTGTTGCTATTGACTCCTCTTAGAGATGCATGCTTATTAGTTTCCTTCCTGGTTTTCTATTGGCATATTTGGAAGGAGAGGTGTTCTAGACAGTTTTCTAGTTTGTTTCACTGTTGGACTTAGATTGTCTCAATGATTGTTGTGGATTGCAATTGTATGTTACCTAAGAAAAAGTTCTCTTCTAAAGGTGGGGATTTGACGTCTCTAGTTAGATGTGGCTTTCAAGCTCCTGTGATTTGAGATACGTGGTATATGGTGCTGCAATGTATCCCTCCAAAATTTCATCTTAAGGGTAATGGGATTGTTCGTAATGAAAGAGGACATGCCGTTATGGCTTTCTCACACTTTTTTGGGTCCCTTAGTAACAATGAGGCTGAGATAAGAGCAATTTGGGATTTATTTTAAATTTGTGCAGCTAGGGAATTAAGCTTATCTATTGTAGAGTCAAACTCTTTGAATGTGATATAGATACTTTGGGGAGACACTGCCATCTAATGAAAGTGCAGAAAGTGGTGCAAAGTGATTTAGGGGCATTAATCCATCTCTTCTATATCTTTCAAGCATTGTTTTTAGGGAAAGCAACTTTGTAACAGATTAATTGGCGAAATAGGGTACCTTATCTTAGTCAAATGTATTATATCATAGCTTACTTGACTTGCCAAGGGATTTGCATGGTCTATGCAACCTTGACAGGTGAAGGATACCTTGTCTACATTAGAACGGAGTATCTTGTTGACTGCTTTGTAGATGCGGTTTTCTTACTTATTGCTTAATGGAATTGAGTACTTGAATAACTTTCTACTTCTTTCTCTTTTTTCCTGTATGAGTCGGGCTTTTGGGATTTGAGATGGAAGTTATTCAAGTGGATTTGTACACTGCTTATCTGCCACTCCTAGTTATTTTTCACCAGTTCTTGTGACTTCTTAATATTAAACTTGTTTACTAGGATGTTATTCTTTAGGAATACCCTTGAGTATTCTATGACATAGCCTATGTGCTTGTAATATTTACATCTTTAATAAAGGTTACCTTTTATTGTTCAAAAAAAAAAAAAAGACTAAATAACTATCACCAATAGTGACTAGTCACCTTTTAAGCATATTGGGTTCGATTCTGTACTATCATGGGATATAATTCTACTTCTCTACCAATTACAAATCTGAATTTGCTTCTACACTACAAAAAAGCACATTATAGTGACTAGTCACCAGTCTTAGACAAAATTACAATAAAATTAGATACTTGGAAGGCTAAATATTTATCCATTGGGTATAGACATACTTTACTTAACTCCATATTATTTGCCATCCCTACTTATTATTTATTAGTTCTTCATTTGCTCATAAAGGTTGAAAAGGAAATTGATCATATTTATTACCATTTCCTCTAGAATTCTACTTGCACTCATCGTAAAGGTTATTAGCTGGCTAAATGGTAAAATATCTGTCGAAATAAGGAGCAAGATGGACAAGGGATAATTAACATTAGAAATTTCAATATTGCATTAAAATACAAGTTGCTTTGGTAATTACTTGCTAATAATATACACCTTAAGTAGCCTATTCTTGTTAAAAATAGATATTTTTCGTATAATCACTCTGGTGTTCTATTTAATGTGGCCTCTAAGAGGATGTCACCCCTTTGAAAGGAATTAAGGGTTGACTTTCCTTTAGTTAACTCCTTCACCTCATTTATAGTGAATAATGGAAAGAAAATAATTTTCTTGAAAAATAAATTGATAAATAACAGTACTCTAAAATACATCTTACCTGATTTGTACTCCCTTTCTAGGAGTAAGAAGTATACTACTGAGAAGATGTTTTTGACATCTAGTGATAGGTAGTTAGATATATTCCATATTAATAGAATTGGTTCACTTAATTCTCTAGAGTCTTCATTTCAGTTGCAACAATTTAAAGCCATTGTGGAGTCACTTTGTCTCTCCCATGGGGAAGATAACATTGAATGGACTTTAACGTCAAATAAGGAATTCTCTGTTAACAGTTGTTATGTAACGACCCAAAATTTGAAGTGGTGTTTTGGTTAGATAATTAAGGTGGGATTAAGGTGTGTTGGGCGTTGAGAGTCCTAGTGTAACGCACTAGTGCTACACAACAGTACAGAAGCTACCCAAATAATTTATTTAAATCTAATTTAGCAAAAATAACCAATTAAATAATTTCAAATCATAACTGAGACCTATGTGTGGGTAAGTGACTCCGAAAATCGCACCAGAGTAAGACTGCACCTCCAACTATGCACCTAAAACAAAATAATTTAAAACAACGTGTGAGTGACATCAATGTCACCCTAATACATGCCCCAACACATACACCAAAACTAGAAGAAAACTAAAAGAATGTACAAATCGAAAATCTATTTACGAAATATACGGAAATTCTCTTACAAATCATGCCCTTTTCAAATCATTTTTCTTTCTTCCTTTTTAAAACCACATGCATGCTTTTCAAAACCATTTCCTTTCTTTTATTTGAAATTCTATGCATCTTTGCAAATCTTTTTCATGCATCTCCAAGAGGCATATTCCTCCACTAGTGACCAGCCAAAACACAATTAATCTCATCTCATAAACCACAATAATATCACGACTGGAAACTTGTTCAAAACTAAGTCTCAGTTTGGCTAGAATCGGCTCAAAACCACAAGTCAAAACACAGCTCGATTCTAACTCAAAACCACACACCCACACTGTCTCAACAAAACTTGTCATGTCACCTTGGCCACAGGTGACTAACCTGGCCTTAAGCAGTTGGCGAGGCTCCATCCCCATCCACACTGCAGTGCCACAGTGAACCACCTCTCACAGGAGTCCAATCGCCCTGGTCGTAGCCTCTAAGTAGCGTACTCTCACTAGTACAAGCACGGAGTGCATCTACTCTATGATGCCTTTGGGTGCCCGAGTATCTGAAGACTCTAACCTAAGGCCTGCCCAACACCTGCACTGAGGGATCCTCGGGTTCATCATTTCCCGGGCCCTACAGTACTATAACAACACACAGTCACAAGGTTCACCCCTCAGACCAACTTGGCAACCACAACCTATGGCCTATCCCCGACTAGTCAGAGGTCTCACTACTCCTCGTCGGTACAGCCAATCAGCCTCTATGTGGTTCCTACAAAACTCAGCAAAATCTTTCTAAAACAGATGCAGTTCTTTTTAAAAAGCCTTTTCAAAACTTTATTCTCAAAAATCTCTTAATTCCTCATTAAAACCCTAATTTTCTTTTACTTAGTCACTTATTGGCTCAAAACCATATTTTCACGTATTTCCTATTCATCTTTAGGAAATCATCAGTATCACACTTTTGTCTCATATTCATTTACCTTGATATGGTTCTTCAATAATGATTCTCACATGCTTTTAATCATTTATGGGTTTGCATGCATTAACAAGATTTATTCACATTCCACAATTACTGAAAACAGAGCTACTGACATTGCCAGATTCGCTGGCCATTTTCATCAGGCAAAACTGCCACTTGGATCCGCTAGCTATTTCCACCAGTAGGATTCGCTACTTGTTTCCGCCAGGGAGTTCCGCTAGGCCCTTATACGAAAAGTTCAGAAAACTAGACAATTGAACCCATTACTGGAAATCCACAAATCTTAACAAAACACATTGAAAGCTTGCAACCAAGCATTCCTCACATCCAGGGCATAAAAACACATGTCATAGAGCATGCATTACATATTTACATCATGGATTTCACATGAAACTCATTTATTTTCATTTATCACATGATTTTTCTCAATATTCCAATAAATCTCTGGAAAAATCCCCAAATCATACGCCAACGTACAAATCTTGTTTCTCATGCAACCATGATGTTCTACACCTCAGAATCAACCTTAGACATGCTTCTAGGGATTGAAAAGAAGGGGAGAACGCGTAACGGTTGGAGTTCGCCAGCGTTTCTCTTCTCCAGCGAGCTTTCCCGTGATCTCTAGTGAGCTTCCTCGACATCCATGCAGTGCTGACGACGTGCTCGGCCTCCTAGTCGTGACCTCCGATGGCGGTGGAAAACCAGTGGCTCACACCTCCCTCCTGCTCTTTCTCTCTTTGTCTTCCCTATAGGGAGAGGATGGGGTGTTTTAAACACCCAGGTGGCACTGGTAGGATGGGGCAATCAAGGCAGCAGCACGTTAGGTGCTGGTGGGGCATGGCAATCGAGGTGGAAGACCCGGGCACAGGTGTCAGGCGGTGTTCACTATTTTTCTGACATAACACTGTTCAGGCTGCTCACAGACAATTCTCGCTAGTAATTTCTACCACCTAATTTCACCACCTATACTCGCCACCAATTCTCACTAGCTATTCTCGCTTGGCCCTTATTTCAGGATGCCAAAGAGAAAACAAGAGCTCTAACCGCACAAATCATTCACAAACCACTCAAATACAACCACACATTCCCATAATCATAGGGGAACAAGTCCCAGGGTACAACCACTGACATAAAATCTCAATATCAAAATATATATTATTTCAAACTACAACCCTAGGTATTACACCTAGTGCCCAATGTTGGACACATCTTTAATAGTGTCCTATGCATGGATTGTCGGTTTCTGGTCCATTGGTGTTGTGTGGTTTGAGTACTATGTTGGCCCTCGTAGAAGTTTTGTAGGGTTTTTTTGGGTCGCGGAGTTTGGTTGGCGTGCTTAGATAGCTAGGCTCAGTTGGCATGAGCCACGTGGACATGGAAGGTCACGTGCTTTGGTCTCGTGTTGTGGCTTCCTTCCCTTCTTTCTTTCTTTTCTTCTTTCCTTCCTTTCTTTCTCTTTTCTCTCTTGGGCCCCACTCCTTCCTCTTCTTCTTCTTCTTCTCCTTCTTTTTCACAACGAGTGAAGGAGAGAGAGGGAGAATGAGAGAGAGACGAGAGAGGGCAGAGAGGGAGAGATGGCCAAAAGGAGGGGCATTGTCCTCGTCATCGTCACTATCGTTGTGCCACCACTGCGAGAAGGAGGAGAGGAGCTGCTTGTGGCTGAGGAAGGGGAGGTGCATTGCCGTTTGTCACTCATTGTTGCCATGCCTTAGGTGGAGGTACGCACTACGTAGGCTTCCTTTTTTGTTTTTGATTTGATTCATAAGTGCATGATAGTGTGCTCCTAATTGTAGTAAATTTTATTGCATTTATTGAGATTTTATGGGTCATTTATGGCTGTATTGATTGTATGGGGTGAATAATGCCTCCTTTGTGTTTTCTATTGATTTCTCGAGATCCATAACTCGAGATCCGCTTGATGGATCTCTATGCTGCTTGTCTGGTTTGGAAAATTTCGTCAAGATTTTAATTTTGATATATTGTTTGCTTGGTTTATGTGAGTGTTTGCAGGATTTGCGACTTTGGGTCTCGTTTTTGGGTGCCCTGAGTTTGTCTGGTTCGTTATGCTGAATTATTTTAACATAACATTTTGGGCCCTCAAGATGTTTCCTTGACCTTTATTTTGGTCAATCTAATTTATTCGGTTTGTTGAACTAGGTCTTGGGTGTTCTGGTCTGGTTGACCAACCGAAAATGGTATGCCGGGTCAAGAGATTTTGGTTGATCGATTCCTTTTCTGTCTGTCGAATTGGTCCCCTGAGCCCTTGTTCGACCGACCGTTTTAGTTTAATTTACCGAACCAGACCTAGACTCCTACACTTAGTTATTTGTGGTGTGGATTAATATATATATATATATGTATATCCTAGGGAGATAAATATAATGACTTAAATGATTAGGATAACCATTAGAATAATTGTTGGGTTTACTTCAAATGAATTAGCAAGAGATCATCTGGGATATGAGTAGAGTAAAAGATGATATGATTTATAAATAACAGGCTTTCCCTCGGATGGTTTAAATCGAACTTTAGGGATCATGATAGCATCCCTAGGTCTAGGGATTGTGTGGTTTTGTGTGTGATGTACTAAATAGAGTATTTAGTCGATCTGACTGTATTCCAGAGGGACACGAGCCAGTATGTGTCTTACACTTGGGCGCCAAAGCATAGAGTTTTGGTTGTGGTTGTTCTATTGTGGTATCTTTTGGGTGAGCTTGACACTCGAAGGATGCTTTTGTTGGTGTTTTCCTGAGTGATGTTTTCTCTAGTAGATGTAGAGGGATTGTGTGATTTTGTGTGTGGTGCACTGAATGGAGTATTCAGTGGCACTGTTCTAGGTGTTTAAACTGATCTAGCTGTGTTCCAAAAGGACATGAGCCAGTAGGTGTCTTACACTTGGAAGCCAAAGCGTAGAGTTTTGGTTGTGGTTGCTCTGTTGTGATATCTTTTGGGTGAGCTTCAGAGGATGCTTTTGTTGGTGTTTTCTTGAGTGGTATTTTCTCTAGTAGATGCTGAGTGATTTGGACCAAGCCTAGGTAGCATTGGCCATTACTACACCTATTGGCCCTTTGATTGGATTCACTACTGCAGTTGAAGACCCCAACGACTCAACTAATCTTGCCGTGGAGTCTCGACTGTGCCTATTGAGAACATGTTTGGTGATTAAGGTGGTTTAGGCTGGCTACTTTTTTGACTAGCTTGGCCACTCTCTCCTTGGCTTGGTTGTGTTCTTTATTTTGGTTTTGTTGTTATGAGTATGGTCTTTCAATACTTTTATCCTCTAGCCAATTATGATGTCATATGTCTTGTTCCTCCCTTTATATTGGGGCTGGACAAATTTGAATACTTGTAACTAGACTATGTCATTTTTTATTACTTGGTGGTGGAACTCATAGCCAAGTAATATTCTAATATATTAATTTACCATTTGCAAAAGAAAGAAGAAAAATGTCTTAGGAATATGACAAATTCCAGTGTTTTTTTTGAAAACGTATGACAAATTCTGGTGTTGGGAGAGTAATATTGGAGAAGAAGAAGGGATATCAGCTAGAGGACTTTTGATTCAATAATTATTATAAAACTTACTCTCACTAATCAATAGTATCACAATAGTAGACAGTCAAAGTCCAAGATAGTAAAGTATTGTATTTTAAAGTTCAAGTTACTAAATTGAAAATTAGTAGTACAATATACCATATCAAGTATTTACTCTTCTATTTTTGTCAAATTTATTGTCGACGGGAGGAAAATGTACCTATTCTTCTATTCAATTTCTTGCATTGATAAAGAATATACTAATTAGGAAGAACAACTTGTTGAATATTATTCACTACGCATACCATTTGAATTATCTTAAAGACACAGCTTATTAACAAGATAAGGTGAGGATTTTGCCATCTTTCCCTCGTCTATGAAATACCTCCCTCGTATTTTATGCCTTGGCCTTTAAATTAAAATAAACTAGCCAGCATCCTTAGGTTGCTCAAGCTCTGTAGGACAAGGAGATCCAATGGCCAATTGTGTTCATGATCTTCAAAATGAACTAGTGTCTAAGGCAAATGGAAGAGGCATAACTAATTTTAATTAACATGGACAGGAGCTTCTACTACTGATTAAAGAATAGGAATAGCTTTCTTTTCTAATTTTTTTAATAAATATTAATGTAATATTTTTAAATGTAAATTATTGAATATGTAATGTATTTTTCATGTTTTTCTATGTATATAGTATACATGAATTATTTAATAATAAATAATTTTTTTAATTTATATTAATGTAAAATGTTGAATATTTTTTCAAGTTTTTTTAATGTATATATTAATTAT
>JAMKQA010145805.1:0-12554 GCA_024699735.1 Posidonia australis | reverse complement strand
TGTCAAGGCATATATATATATCTTCCTTCCGATTATATCTCACAATTGCAATCCCTGATTTCTCTCACAATTGCAATCCCTTATTTCTCTCACAATTGTAATCCCTTATTTTTCGAGATTGAGATTTTCTTTCCAATCTCGCCATGGAGGTGGAGGATGGCCCAACATTAACTGCATGTCATGCCCTGTTGTGCTTGGATGTTGGTTTTCTGTCTGACCTGCACCTGTAATGAGTTGTCATTTATCCTTGCAACTTGTCCCCGTTCAACTGTGATTTACTCTTGAGCAAATTGCTACGACGTGAACAGCTTGCCCCATTAGGCTTGGACATTTGATTTCTTGTCTGGTTTGATCAAGGTGAAGCCTGACTTGGTGAAATTGGACTTTTGCGATGCATTTCTGCTTTCACTGTCATTCTGTTAATGAGAATCAAGTCATAAAAACCTTTGGCTTGTTAATCTGCTTTAATGTAACATGTTTGTGATTTTTGGCAGATTATTTGTTTCTTTCTATGATTGTTTTGAAAGGTTTCTTGTATTTCTTGAGTACCCTGTCTTGTTTTGGCCATGTTTGTGCTGTTACTCTGCTTTTCACACTGCTGATTTGACCCTCTGCTTGTAATCTGGCTCTAAGCATAGTGGCATAGGTCCTTGTGCTCCGAGAGGAAGCGCTTCTAGTTTGAGAACCCTTAGCAAGAGTTCTATGGGTCCTTGGTCGCATGATGCCTCCAATTCTCAGGCTTTTAGTTCTAGCGACCACGACCCTATCGTTCTTGAGGAGGTATAAAGTATTTTCTGTACCTATTTGAGTTATTAATCCTGTAAATAATTTCTGATTGAAAATCCTTGCTGTGCAGGAGTCCGAAAACTACTAGGGGTGTTTACTAAACTCTGATCATTTGCAAGAGAGAGAAATTCCTAGAAAGTTCCTACTCTAATATGCCAAGTATTGCTTTTTTAGTTACTCTTTCATATTACATTTACTTCTCATTTCCATTTTGTCAGGTCAGGGATGCTAGTCGAACCATGTGGTGTCACTGGATGCCGATGTTGGAGTAGTTTGAGAGACTTCCACTCTTCCTACGGTAGTTCCACTCTTCCACTTTACCAGTTCTTTCGTGCCTTGGTGGAGAGATGGCACCATTAGACACATACGTTCCACTTACCATTCGAAGAGATGACAATTTTGTTAGAGAATTGGGCCCTGCTCTCTGGATTGTACTTCAAGGGAAAGCTTATTACTAGAAATGCTACACAAGGCTTCTTCTAAATACTTGGTCTGCTTGGTAGGGACCCACGTACCAAAAATGACTACTTTCAACTTCTTGTTGGGTTGGCTATGTTATTGGGATCAGTTCTGGCTCAACCTCGCTCCAGGTTCAGTAGAGGCACAGTTCGTGTTGTGCCACTTCTTGTTGGAGCTTATCTTTTTGATTTTCTATGATTCTTCTAGATGTTGTGTACATACCGATTGGCTGATCTTGATCGGCTAGATTTTTATGACTGGGGCGGTGCTAGCTACGCCCACCTAATTTGTGTTCTGGATGCCATCCTGCCATTGGATCGTTGCTCGTATGTGGGATTGTATCCCCTTCTAACTGCAAGTAATCTGATCCCTTCTTACTCAAGTTAAGTTCTACTTCTTGTGATCTAACTGCTTGTCCTATTTACTTGGTAGTACTGAGCGATGGAGGATGTATTCCTTGACCATTATTTCTATCACCTTTGCCGTAAGCTGCTACCTCTGCCATGCAAATGGTGTGAGCTTGACCATAGGGTTGCCTCTGGTGTGTTTAGTTATGAGTATATAGATATTTACTGGATTTGCTAAGTCTAGAGGACATAAGTTTGCCTTTCAATTTCCATTTCAATGTTAAACACTGAATATTTTGCAAAGTACTAACGTTTGCTTGCTGTTGCTGCATTTACAAGTCGCACTCCGTCTTTTTGGGCATTACGAGGGGTACAACTAGGTGCCCCTCAACTCTACAAGGGAACTGAGACGATGGTAGACTCGATTCTATTGCCTGAAGTAATCTGCATATTATTTGCTTGAACACGTTCGCCACCAGTTTGCGAACAAGTTTTGCATCCTAGCTCCTCCCCCTATTGATATGCTATCAAAGGCGACTTCCCATGCTACCACTAGACGTTCTTCTATTGAGGTAGCTATTTCTCAGAGCCATCATATCATCCAAGTGGTCAGGTTTGTAGAGTACCTCGAGTGGTTCCAGCGTGTGGTGAAGCCACACCTGTTTGAGGAGGAACTCTGAGAAAGTCAGCATGGAATGTCATTTGGTGCTGAGTGGGTAAAGGTAAGCTGAGACATAATTAATTTTGTTATTTTTGTGGAATATATACAATGTTTGATATGCAAATTGACTTTTGTAGGGCTTTAACAACAGCTTTTCTGCCTTCTACCAGAAAATGAGGCAGCGAGAGGTAAACCAAGTTTCTTTTTTCTTCATATGCTCTTTTGAATTGTGTCTAACAAATCTATGCTTGGACAGGAATAGCGGTGGAAGTCAATGCTTGAGGTATGCAGTTTATTTTGAAGTAGTCAATTTGAATCATGTTATTCAAAT
The DNA here is from genome assembly GCA_024699735.1 of Posidonia australis. NCBI lineage: Eukaryota > Viridiplantae > Streptophyta > Magnoliopsida > Alismatales > Posidoniaceae > Posidonia > Posidonia australis. Next base: position 9,970 of record JAMKQA010145805.1, on the reverse strand, counting down.
CATATCATGCCATATTGACTTGTTATCTTTCCTATTTTTAGGGCGATGGCTAGGAGGAGGAGCTAAACCCTAGGACCATTGAAGAGTTCTCCATCGAGTTTGAGTCGGAGGACATGTCCGAGGACGAGGGTCCTAGAGGTGCCACTACTACTGCTGTGGGTCCATCTTGAGCCCCAGCCACCTCTACCAGGATTTCTCGTAGAATTGGACACAAGTCCACCCACACCACTGTTGCCACTTCCCATAGAGGGGTTGTTTATCCAGAAAATGAGCAAAGTTCGTGGGAGGATTAGCTCAACTATCGCCTTTCCCCTTTACTTTCATATTCTCTTTAAACTTTCAAACTGTATTCAGACTTGATTATGTAATATGGAACAAACTTGTGTTAATTTAGTAAAGTGTTGTTTAGTCTTGCTGTCTATATGTGTTTACATGCTTGGAACATGCTTTAGCTCTCCTTGTAGGTGTTTGCTGGTGATTGTAGCAAATAAGGGGGCTTTCTGACTTAACTAAACTGGTTACTGAACTGTAATTTCATTTTGCCAATGATTCATGCCAACAATATGCACCAACTGCATCCATGAGATCCATTTGCTGCCTATGCTCGCCATGCGTATCTGTTGCTTATATTTACTGGAGATGTTAGCTAGAACCTAGCTAGAGCTACTATCACTCCTGTAGACGGCTCTTCTGTGTGACTTCGTTCTCTTCACCTACTGCCTCTTGCTCAAGAATGCTGCTGCAGCCATTGTTTTTTCCCAAGGCTCTTTCCTAGCACCCTTCCCTTACTAGTACAGCTTGAATCAAAAGAGGGAACGCTAGCCTCTCTCTGGATTGAACATGGTAAGCATGGAAACCACTACTCGTAGTGTTTTTTGTGTTCTTCACCCTCCTATTCCTGCTATGACGTTATACTATGTTATAGCGCTTTCCCACAATGGTTATGTTAGTGCATTGCTTGGATGTCCTCTGGGCTATGATTAATGATCGTGAAAAACTTTAGCTTTGGGGAATCTGCACAAAGTTTATGGGTATTGTAAACGTGGAGGTCAATTGGCATTTCCTATGTGCTGCCATTAGATTCAGGAAGCCCACCTATCATGCGTTCCACTTTGGACAAGTGGAATTGACTCCCACATTGGAGGGAGTGCAGAAGATCTACAGCCTATCCAGGTTTTTAGGGCCGCCCATGAGGCACGATAGTTATGCTTTCTTCTTGAACCAACTAGCTGGCCTTTCGACTGGCGAGTGTGGGTGTCGCTTAGTCTATACTGATAGTCAGTCCTTGATGCTGAGACTAGCGTATTTTGACGACGTATCTGAGAATCGTGCAGTACTTAGTGACAAGCTATGGATGACTACAAAATTGATCCGGCTGCTGTGCTATTGTATCTATTCCAACAGGATCGCTATCATGAAAGGCACTGGATATACTACAGAGTATGAGGCTAAGATCCAAGAGATGTGGCCTATCCACGAAGTTCCAGCAGTCCATCTCTATTCCCTGATGTTGGGAGCTTTAAGAGGGATGGGGCGACTTGGATGACTGAAATGTAGTTTAGTTGCTCCTGCTTCTGTCAGTAGTGTATATATTTAAGCTTAGATGAACTCTGGTCATGTATAATTGTATTCGGCACTACTTGTTATGACATGTCATTGCCTTTCATGCGTTTGTTTGTGCATTTGTGCTTATTCGACGACTCGTGGGGAGTTTGCGGATTGAACAATGCAACTCTGAAATGATAGGCATTTTCTACTGAATCTGCAAGTCACATTGCCAAATCGCGCATATTGCATTCACATATGAATTTGTGTGCAGTAACCGCTTGGGATATCTGCCATATTCATTCGGCACTAATTTGTGTTGCAATAGCCACTAGTTGCATTCGCTAGTCAGACATTAGTCAGGCTCAATGAGACATAGGAATTTCTTGTGGGCCCAGAATGTTCCATATAACCTTACATTACCACTACTGTTGCCATTGAGTTAAACAACCTCTCCCTTCGTAGGTGTTTTCTGATAGCAGTTTGACTGTCCTTGTTTTATTGGGGTGCCATCCTAGAATCGACGGATGGTAGCTAACTATCCTCTGGCAATTCCTCACCTATTCGGAAGGCAGCTAACATGCCCCTGGTTAGGGTGGAGAGATTTTCGACCACGAGGGAACTGACCTGCCCCTGGTTGAAGTACTGACCCTATGTGTCTATTGATAAGGTAGCTAACATGCCCTTGGATAGACAACTAAGGTTTCTACTAAAAGGATAGTTGACATGCCCCTGGCTGAGGTATCCTCCTAACCCCCCTATCCACATGGTAGCTGGCATGCCCCTGGCTAGAAGGGCTAGGACAGGCCATGCGAGAAAGTAGGATAGTGCAAAGCAATAGTGATGCTTGCTTGATGAATGATTTACTAGATTTAGACGATGCCCATAGCATTAAGAATGCTTTCAATGCTTGTAAATAGGGGGGATAGTTCAAGGTCTCAGAAGACACTATCTAGGCTTCTAGATTATAGGTGGCTCTTTGAAGAAGGTGGTGTTGAGATATGGAATCCATACCAAACCACATAGGATCCTATTCCTACTCTTTTCATGTTTCCATTTTCTTTTGCTCCCTCTTAAGCATTTAGGTTGACCCTATCCTTGGCTTGGAGTGAATAGACGCCTAGCCTGGGGAGCTGCTACTGTAAGAAGGGGTGGCTAGGCCCTTTGGAGGTGTGGATTTCCCAAGCATTTGCTTTGATTACTCGCCAAGGTGAGTCGTAGGGATAGAGTTACTCTACCCACCTCTCTCTCTAGGGCTGACTTATGTCTATGCCTTTTACCTTTTGAATTCTTTTATGCCCTTGCGTAGGTATATATTTTTCCATTGGCTCACACTCACTCTCACCCTATCATTTTCTCTCCCTTTAGAGGTAATGGTTCCTTGGGTGGTTTGGGTATTTCGTTCAGGTCACAAAGGATGATGGCTCCCTCACTTTCAGGGTAACCTAGATAGTGCCAACTGAGGAGGTGCTATTCTGCTCCCAAGTAGGCGAGCATGATCCGATTCTCATCATTGGGCAATGATCTATGTTGATGATGCTAGTGATGTTATTTCATTTATGCTACGTATGCTTGATGAAATGTAGTGGAATGCATGTAGGAGTGTAGAGTTGAATGAATGCAGAAGTAATGCAAATATGTAAAAGCATAAGAGTAGATGATGAGTGACGTAAGTATGCAGGAGTGTATATGATGTATCTGATGAGTATATTAGTATAGAAGAAGGGAATCTCATAGGGCAAGGATACAACCTCCAGACACTAGTAGTACTTCTTTAGGCAGCACGTGTTGACTGGCACAGTCAGCTTGATATGATCCATGTCCTCCAGAATTGCAGCACCTCCAGAATAAACCTACTGGATGATGAATGGGCCTCACCAATTGGATCTGAACTTGTCGTAGGCATCTGGGAGGTGGATGTTATGCAAAACTAAATCTCTTGGTGCAAAGCTCCTAGGCCAAACTTTTTTTTGATAAGCTCTAGCCATTTGCCATTGGTAACATTGGGCGTGATGCATGCCTTGTAACCTATGTTAATCTATCAGAATCAATTACACATAGAAGTCTTCACTCCACTTTGCCTCTTCCAATTCTACTTCTCTCAAGATCCTAAGGGAAGGTATCTCCACCTCGATCAATAAAACTGCTTCCATGCCAAATACTAGTGTGTACAAAGTTACACTGGTTGAGGTTTTAATTAATGTTCTATAAGCCCATAGTGCATATAGGAGTTTGTCATGCCAGTCCTAATGTGTTTCTGCCATCTTCTTCAAAATCTTGGTGAGATTCTTGTTGGTAGATTCTACTGCTCCATTTATCCGTTGATGATATGGAGAGGATCTGTGATGCTTGATATGAATATTCTATAGAAAGTCCTCGACCCTCTTCATTGTGAAATTGGTCCCATTATCGGAGACAATCGCATGTGGAACCCCATACTAGGTCATGATATTATTCTTTATGAACTTCTCCATTACTACAACGGTAATCGTCTTATAGACAGCTACATCCACCCACTTGGTAAAGTAATCAATAGCCATTAGGATGTAACGGTGTTCTTTAGAAGCTGTTGGATGGATGGCGTCAATGACATCAATTCCCCATGTAGAAAATGGCCACGGTGACGACACATTATGTAGTTAATGTGGGGGTGCATGAATCAAATTTCCATGGATCTGGCAACTATAGCATTTATGCACAAAATGGCAGCAGTTTGCTTCCATAGTTGACTAGTAATAGCCTTCTAGCATTATCTTCTTAGCTAGTAGCACCGTATTCATATGAGGCCCACATGTTTCAGCAAGTATCTGCATCATCAAGGTATCGACCTATTTTTTGTCTAAGCAGTGCAAGAGCATCAGGTTATAGGACCTTCTGTACAGGGGCCTGGCTCTGAGTACATGTTTTGATGCCAAACAAACCATAGCCTTCCTATTTGTGGCTGAGGCATCAGACAGATGGTTTTTAGTTTCTAAGAAGACTTTAATATCAATATACCATGGATGCTCCTCAGATAGCTCTACTTCTTCTATGCTAATATAGTGTGCAGTCTGATCTACATAAATGACTGATACATCTACTGCACGGTCCTTTGATATGGAGAGCCAAGATGCTAGAGTAGCGAGTGCATTGACATAGCTATTCATGGCTTTGATCATGATGGAGAAGCGGTTCTCTTCAAATTCTACAATGAGCTTTAGGAGGTACGTGTGGTTTGGCACGAGATTCAGGTCCTTTGTCTTCCAATTGTTGTTAACCTACGAGATTACCAGCATGGTGTCACCATGTACATGTAGCTTTCGCACTCCATGCTCAACCTAAAGTCCAAGGATACATGCTTCATATTCAGCCACATTTTTGGTGCACTCAAAGGTCAGTTTCCTGGCAAATGGGATCAATTGGCCTTGTGGTGTTGCCAATACTACACCGATGCCCATGACCCTCTTGTTCACTACACCATCGAAGTAAAGGACTCATTGCTTTCGGTCTCTAGGCCCTTCTTGCTTTACATCATCCATGGACAGCTGCTACTTGATCCATCTGTCCACTAGTGCTGGTTTTTGGAATAGATATTTCATGGGATCATGATGGCATAAAAGCTGGATAGGGTATGCCATCATATAATGTTTGAGGTATTGTGTGGCCTAGATAAGGGATAGACTGACCTTTCCAATGGTGCAATACTTGGCTTAGCAATCATTGAATTTCTTGCTTACATAGTAGATGGGCCTTTCCTTGCAGCTTGACTCATCATGTTGGCCTAAGACTACACCCATGGAGGGACCAATACCGGAGGCCTTACCAAGAATTGCTTGATCTTATCGAAGGCATCCTGGCACTCCTCGCTCCAGTTGATTTGTGCATTTATCCTTAGGAGCTTGATGATTGGCTCGCATATCGAAGTGAGCTAGGCCATGAATCTACTAATGTATTGCAGTCACTCCAGCAAACCTTAGACTTCTTTCTCTATTGTAGGGGGAGGCATTTTGATGATAGCTTTGGCTTTGTTGGGGTCTACCTCGATTCTCCTCTTGCTGATAATATATCTGAGGAGTTTTCCTGATGATTCTCCAAATACACATTTGCTGAGGTTGAGACAAAGCTTATATTTCCATAGATGACCAAATAACTTTCTCAAGCAAGCAAGATGATCCTTGGGCTCTTTAGATTTGGTGATCATGTCATCCACATAAATTTTGATTTCTTGGTGTATGAGATGGTGAAATAGTGCCATCATCGCCCTCTAATAAGTGGCACCAGCATTCTTGAGCCCGAATGGCATTGCTCTGTAGTAGAAGACTCCTCATGAGGTAAGGAATGATGTCTTCTCCATGTCTTCCTCTACCATCTTAATTTAGTTATAGTCTGAGAAGCCGTCCATGAAAGATAGCATCTTGTGCCTTGTGGTGTTGTCGACCAGGACATCAATGTGTGGCAGTGGGAAGTCGTCATTTGGGCTTGCCTTGTTTAAATCTTTATAATTGATGCACATGCGGACTCGTTTGCCTTTCTTTAGCACAAGTACGACAATAGCTAGCCATTTTGGATAGAGGACAACCATGAGAAATTGACTTTGTGTTGTTTCGTAATTTCCCCTTTGAACTTTGGTAGCCACTGCGGTTGCCATCTTCTCAACTTCTGTTTTACTGGCTTGGCATTTGGCTTGAGAGAAAATGTGTGCATTATCACCTTGACATTGAGTCCCACTATGTCATCATAGCTCCATGCAAGGACATCAACATACTATTGGAAGAAAGCTATGAACTCTGCTTTAGCCTGTGGTGTGAGTTTGGCATTAATACATACCTCTTTGATGTCATGTGGCATGCCAATATTTACTAGCTCCATCTCTTCTTCGACATGCAAGTTTGGTCCCTCCATATCATTATCATAAGACTGGAACAATAGCAGCATGTCATCATTTTCATTTGTGTCTGCATCTTCTTCTTCTTTGTATGCGATGAGCTCTGATAAGATTTCTTGCTAAAAAAAGTGGATCCATGACATTGAAGCATAAGATATGTTCTGATTCTTGCCCCTAGTGACGCTTTAGAATGGTCACACTCACTTTGGTGTTTTTGTAAGCACATCGAGCATCTATTGGCTTGATTATACTTGCCCTTATGTGCGGTTCATACTGCTCTACTTCTTCTGCAATCTTATTGTGTTTCTAGAAGCTCTCAACTTCCTTAGTTCTCTGGGTGGTATATACACTGGATGCTGTGATAGGATAATTGTCCTCTAGCTGACTGGTAGGAGTGCTGCTGCTTGCATTTTCTCCTACGCCTAACTTAGGATCTCTCTATTTTTTGGCCCTTACTATTGAAGTGAGGCTTGAACTGATAGTAGCACATGGACCCGCCTCCCGACTACTGGGAGATTAACTCCCTTGGTCTAGTGTATGTCGACTCAACTCCTCAAGGACCCTAATGAAGGATTTGTTCGACTGATCTAGCTAACTTGCGTTGAGCTCTGTGATGACTACTTTTCCTTTTCTATGTCTGAGCTCTTCTTCTACATCCTCTGCTAGTGCTGCTAATTACTCTTGGAATAGGATCTCTAGATCATTGAGCATATTATCAACTTGTGCCTCTATTATGTTCTCCTCCTCCACATCAAAGTGAGATCTACATAGTAAGCACTGGTTGTTTCCTACATCCCTAGCTCAACGACTTCTTCGCTTTTGTCGACGCTTTGTGCCACTAACTATATTGGAAACTAAGGAACAAGTGCTAGAGGGGGCATCCACTGAACCTGAGGTAGAACAGATCCGACTACCAAAACCACTAGCTGAGCTGATAACTAGATAGCTATACATGTTGGCACGACATCTGGTGAGATATGTGGACTTACAAATGGTGTTGTGTGGGGCAATGGTGAGGTCAGACATGCTGAGGTAGATAGATGATGTGCCAATGGCACCATTGATACTGTTGGTGATGCTAGCCAAACTACGGGAGTGGCTGACACGACTGACTAAACCATTGGTGAGGCTGACCATCGCGTTGAAACTGCTGATCCTGTGAACGAACCCGCAGGAGGTGCTATTAGGGCTGTGGATTGACTGGAAGCTGTTGTGACCAGTAACTAAAAAGTTGGTGGGGTTGCAAACGGAACTGCCACTGTTAATGCTGTAGTTGGAGCTGTAGTATAAACCATTGTTGAATCTATATTCAGCAATGCGAGTCTTACTAACCCTCATAAGATCGAAGATTTCTGAACTTCTCTAACGACCTTTCCCAAGCTTTCCTCATCAGAGTGGTCTTCTTCCAAATAATAGTCTTCCATGCAAAACCACTCTAATGCACTGACTGATTCACGATGCTGTGGTGTTGTCACTGCAAAGACGTGACTTTGGTTGGGGACCAAGATGCCTATACTAACAAAGTTAGATAAATCATAAGGAATGAAAAGCTTCTTGGACTTACGCGAGTGCTAGAGTCCATCCTGTGATTGGCATTCGTATCCGAGCCCTTCAAATTCCTTCCTTTCTTCCACAGCGATGGGTTCGATGATCCCTTGGTCGTACTGCTCAAGATTTGCTCCTTTCTGATGCCCCCATCAGCGACAAAGGTTCACAACCATCACAAAAGGACTACTATGAATGGCTAGGTGGCTGGCATGCTTGAGGATGGGAATGAAATTAACTTGCTCGAACTAGTTAACACGATAGAGTACGTTGGAAGGCTTAGGATCAAAGTGGACAGTTTGGTGGGAAACCAAACAAACAATCTGAACCCTTTCCTTCCCAAAGTTCTCTGCCATAACAACAATGTCGTTGTCCAAGTGAAATTTGATCATATGACATAGGGTCGAGGGGATAATTTGATGATTGTGGAGCCAAAGGTGCCTAAGCAGAAGATTAAAGGATGGCTTGAGATCAACAACGAAGAATTCTCTATTGAACTGTGTCGGACCAACCACCTAGGAAATAATCAAGATACTCAATGCATCATGGTAAGTATTATCAAAAGCTGTCATTCCTTTTATTATTGGGATAATGTCATTGGACTGGACTCCTAGTTCGATTGCGGTTCATAAGGGATAGACATTTAGACCGACACCAATATCTACTAGTGTAAGCGGGATGTGGAAACTTTTGTACTACAAAGTGATGAAAAGGGGCTAATTGTGATTAGTCCCTGCCGGAGACAACTCTTAACTGGAAAAAGAGATTATCTATGGCACCGCGATCATACCCACCATAGTTTCCAAGCCTATAGGTTCTATTGTAGGAGAGACATGAGTTGCTTGAAAGACTCTAAGGAAATCCTCTCGGTCTTTAGCAGAGGTATGAATCAAGTCCTAGATCGAGATGTCGGCCTTGACCTTCTTTAGCTGTGAAGTTATGTCCTCTGTAGGGTGGTCTTTCTTGGTGGTGACTATGGTGGATTTGGGTAGGGCATCATTTTTAGCTAGCTTAGGGGACTAGTTTTCTGGTTGTTGTGGTACGGATGTTGGACGGCTATGCTTGGGCACTGGAACTAAAGGCTTGTATACCCGGTTTGATCGTGTAACCTTTGCACACATCTATGTGGTATAGTTATAGGATACGCGATAGATATCCTTGATGTAGACATCCTAATTTGTGGCCACATAATAGTGGATTTCTCTAGAAGAGTTCATCACAATTGTGACGAGACATTTCCCAACTCCAGAACCTACTATAATGCTAAAACTTACCCAAGCCTACCTAAAATCCCTGACCAAACCATAACCTTCCTGTCTTGAAGCCTAAAATCACATTCACTCCATTTTACCAATAAAAACGCACTTCACGTAGCCTTTTCATGTATTTTTTCACGTAGCTAAACAATGCCTATTATTGCATGCATATTATTTACATGACCATCACATGCATGCATATTATTCATGTAGTCATTACATGCATATTGTTCACGTAACCATTGCATGCATGAACCATCCATGCAATGCCTTTGCATACATGCATTTTACATATCCATTGCATGCCATTGCCCTAACCTTTTGCATACCATTTTACGTAGTCATTACATATACTTAATTCATCGTAGCAATTGCATGCATATTATTCACATAGCTATTGCATACGTAATATTTACTAAGTCATTACATACATAAATATTATTTACGTAGTCATTACATGCTTGCATATTGTTTACGCAACCATACGTGCATGCATACATAGCTTGCACAATGAGACTCTAGAATTCCAAGACTCTTTTATTCCTTGGCATTTGAGTTCCCAATGGTTATGCATCAAGCCACTTAAATTTTTATTTCTCCTCCCACATCCAGCACCCAATTATTTGCCTAACAATACCCTCTCCAACAACCTTCCCATCTTCACGTAATAGCTCCACCGCTCCCCCTCTCTCTCTCTCTCTCTCTCTCTCTCTCTCTCTCTCTCTCTCTCTCTCTCTCTCTCTCTCTCTCTCTCTCTCAC
>JAMKQA010145804.1:0-15436 GCA_024699735.1 Posidonia australis | reverse complement strand
TCTATTGAAGATTATTTGTGGCTTGTGCTAACCTCAAGTTTGAGAACTTGAGAAGAACAGTTGTATTCCCTTGACAGCATAGTGCCGGTTGCCTGGACTGAGAGGGTCTCGTGGTTTTTTCCTTTCCTCACACCGAGGAGGTTTCCACGTAAAAATTTCTTGTGTCTGCTTGTGATTGTTTGGTTACAGTTTTTGTTTGCTTCGCCTTAGTGTTTGTTAGACCCTCGTTTCCCAACACAGACAGGCCTAGCCTAGTGTACCACTACTCGCCTGACATGATAGACCATGGTGAGAAGAAGGTGTGAAGAGACTCTGAGCATAAATTATATTTATTAAACAAATAGCCAACCTGCAGATCACCAAGAGCCCAAATGTCAGGAGGCTGAAATATCTCATCCGAGATCAACGCTTCTACGTCATCATCATCAGAGGCATGCTGGAACAAAAACAACTTATGTTCTGTACTTTTTTTATATGTGATTAGTGGATGAAGAGTAAAGGAGCTAATCAAAATGAATAAAGAAGACCAAAGATGGAGAGAAAACCACAAATTATAATGACAAAATGACAAATTAAGGAAGATACTACCGCAAGATTCTAACGACGAAAAACCAAGGACACAAGAAAAAAATGTAATCAAGGAGACACAAACTACTATTTTCATATTTGTGGAAAATCCAAAACGAAAAAAACAAACAAACGAAAATGATAGAAACTTTACTTGATCGAGATAGATAAAAATCCTAACATTGTAGAAATGGAACAGCAATCAGAACGACAACTAGTCATAATCCACACACAATTCTTGCAAAATAGGAGGAAAAATAGTGACAAACTTCTATTTTCGTCTTGGAAAAGTAAAAAAATACAAAGGAAAATGGTCGAAACACTACCTGATTGAGATGGATACAAATCCTAACTTAAGTACCAACAAGGGATAACAATAAGACCTCCAACCAGCCATGTTCCACACACAATTCCTGTAAAGAGGCTAGAGGTAAAGTATTAACAAATCTGATAAGAAATCACGTCGTGGTTGTTGCTCGTCTGATGAGGAGAGAGGGAAAATGGGGGTCAAATTGCATGTGGAGTCCATCTCGTCGGAGGGCATTATCAAGACAAATTGCATGGGGGATGCTACCTTCAGCCCATGGTTGCCAAACGTTCGTTGGAGAAACATAATGTGGGAGCACCTTAGTGAAATAGAGTGCTACAGTGATCACTCTATTTCAATCGATCTATGTGAATACGTGTAAACAAACGCTAGACTAGAATAGAGTTCACTTCCAATGAATCTTTGAACACTACACTATTGCCGTCAACTCGTCAAAGAGCTGTGAGTTTTATTTTTTCAATTCTAGTGATGGAAAATCTAGATTTGTGAAAAAAAAGGAAGATCACAGGAGAGTCCACTTCAAATGAATCTCTAAATAATAAACTCTTGTCACTTTGTGAGGAGTTGTGACTAAACGTGATATAGAATCTTGAGGCGTGGAAATGGCATTGTGTAGTGCATTGACGGGAGGAGTCAATGACCCACATAAGTAGGGTTGGTAATGGGTTAAGTTTGGACCTAAGATCTGTAGGTCTAGATTTACAAAATATGGATCTAAGTCTTGAAAATGAGATCTATAGATTTTAAATTCACTAGATTCGCTCATTTACTGAATAAGGTTTGGGTCTAAAAATACCTACACCTATGGACTCGATTTGTATATAATATATTATAAGTTAAATATAAGAACTAATGTATAATATTTACACTATATATATAATATATATTATTCTACTCTCAAATCTCAATCTCTCATTCTCCCATTTATTGAATCATTTGAATAATTAAATATCAATTGAATGTCATAACATTTAGCAAAGTTTATTTGAATCTTGAGTGGTGAGTGTGTACTTGAGATAAATCAAAGTTGAATCTTGAACGTGTATTTAGATATAATTATTTGAATAATTTAAATCACTGAAATCTCCTCTTTTCAGAGAAATTTCTTGTTTTCATTGAATCATTTGAATAATTGAATCTCAGTTGAGAAATAAGTTGAAGGACCTATTAGACCCGAGACCTAGACCCACACCTATTATCTTCGTAGGTCTAGGTCTGTGTCCTAATTTTAGAACCAAGACTGAGATCTGAAGTCGTACCTGTGAAAAAAGATGGATCTAGATCTAAGCATAAGTAGATCTGATCTAAATCCGACCCGTTGCCACCCCTATACATAAGTAGTTGGAGTAAATGTCATGTCGAGGTCATCTAGAAGAGGGTTTCGGTTTGAACAGTAGTGGAGAAAATAACAAGATGGTGACTTCATTGCCAATTACAGAGACGTGCCAACTTGTTACTTGTGATATTAGAGGATTGGAATGGGAAGAAACGGAGAAAGTGGCGGATGTCATCTGAAGGTAGGAAGTGGACCGCATTTTATGTTACAAAGTCAATCAAGAAGCCAAATTGACTTACAAAACGTGCCTTAAGACATGCAGTAGTTGAACATCCAAAAAGACGCAAAGAAGAGAGTTCAATGAATGATGCATGCTCCAGACGAACACCAATGAACCTTCTTCAAAGGGTTAGTTACCTTCCGAAATTACTTGTTTTTGGAGATGCCTTGGCTTCATGGCTCGTCACATCTGCACTGTGTTTCCCAGGGTTGTTGTTCTTCATGTTCTCTTCACATCGACTACAAGCTGTAGAAAAATTTAAAATAAAGTTGTGATACCAAATAGAAATCTTGATTCAATTCTTTCCAACCCCCTTTTGTACGCTTGTGGCCGTTGCCCAATTACTGTATCTGCGAAAAATAAAGTTAAAAAACAAGCACCATCCATGATGCTTTCTAACTCAGGTATGTTTCTTTTTCTAGGGCAATCCTGTTGTCGAACAGAGAATTGATACCTCGATCACCATTACCACGATGCATTTCATGCAATGCAGTTGATTACAATCTCGATCCAGCGAATGACCCAACAAACCCATATGCGAAAGCATTAATGACGACGCACCAACGACCATAGCCCATAGGTGAAAGCATTAATGATCCAAATATGCCTGGAGCCATATCTTGAGATGTCTGACTTCTTTCTCCATTGATTTGCCATTGAAGGGCATAACCATTAACCAAGCATGGACAAGTACAGCCATCTTCAAATATCAATCGAAATCTCGTCAATCTGATAATATCTAAAGATGTCATCATTTTTCACTAAACTGTCCTGTGGTTACAAAAGAAATCTGAAAAATATAAAATAGATGGATTGAAGATTAGTTTCTCGTGATCAGTCGATCAGAAACTAGATTTTATTCACTTAACTACATTTCCCTTATGCATTTTAGCTTGGAAAAAGCGAGATGGATCACGCGAAGTTGTTTTGAGCGACAAAACAGTCATTCTTGTAGTTCACAGATTCCCCAAAAAGCTGAGCCTAAAAACATCCTTTTTGCGCATCAGAGCTTTTGGGCAGAAGCGACTCTTCTGCTGAAATCTTGTATTCCTTCTGAAAAGATGAACTCATTGCTTCTATTGTTGGCCAAACTTCAAAATCGCCAGATCAGAAATGTACGGTTCAGATTGAGGGAGGAAACATCATAATGTCAGTCTCCATCGGCCACCATATATGACAAGCCTTCACTTGCAGCTGGAGGGAGGAAGCCACCTCTTCTTTCCCTTCCACCATCTCCACTCCGCCAGCAGCAACCGCACAACATCAACCCACGGCGTCTTTGCTATTATTGCCGCTCGGCAGGAGCTTCAGGAGTCGAATGCCCACAACTTCTTCGAATAAGTGCCTCAACGAGGTCGTCTGGAAGAGCGTCCCGCTTGGAACTGTGGGGAAAGTAACGAGATGGATGGTGACTTCATTGCCAAGGACAGCGAACTGGTGGATGATCGAAAGATGGAAAAAACGGTAGGTGGTGGATGCCAAAACCTACCAACCCAAGGGTGGCAAGTGGGCAGCGACCACAAGCATCACGTTCAGCTATGGTATATTAGAAAATTTAGTAATTTGTATAATGCAATTTATTTTAAATTTTGTAGTTGTGTTTTTTTTTTTTTTTGTATAAAATCTGACTGTTTGGCCTTGACCTGAGTCGTGAGACCTGCAACTTTTATATAATTTCCAATTGGCTTCAATGTTTACGAAAAAAAATATTTATTTTCAACTGTTTAACAAGAAGTAGGTGTTCCAGAAGGAAAAGCACGAAAGAGTTTGGAGATAGCCATAGGTTTTTTTTATTGGGACCATAGGTTTTTCACATCTTCTTATTTTATTTATTTTTTTCCACCATGAAAGGGCATCTTGCCTGGTGGCTAGCACAAGTATGCACCAGCTACCTTTCCAGATCAAGACTTACCTGGAAATAGTTGGGGATTGCAACTTGCAAGGGCATCAGGGACACTCCCGTATCTGCCAGTTACCGCTGTCAAATTGACTTAAATATCACTCAAGCTGCAATTAGTGACTAGTATGCACTTGCTGTTCTCTCGTTCTCCTTCACCATTCGTAGCTAATTTGTTTCCTTCCTTCGGTGATGACAAGCAAGGAAGCATGGAGGCTGGTATATCTGCTATTCTTGGGACAGCTAGTGTCATTCTTCCTTGCTGTCTGCAACTTTACTTCCTCACTTCTTGCAAATTATGGTAAGTCTGTCGTGTAAAGGTGATGTGTTAGTCTTACCCATGTCCATTGATCCATTTCTTCTTCTTGGTCAGGTGGTTCTAGTGGTTTCCCTTATTTAGTGTATTTACACCTTTCTCATTTTTGCAGGTGTTGACACGCCACTTACTCAGTCTCTTTTCACTTACTTGTTTTTACTTTTGGTATATGGCACCATCTTGCTGTGTCAATGGCAAAAGCTTCAGGTACTCCAGATAATATGATTATTGCTATGTTGAAAATTCCTTTTGTTAATTTTAGTGATCAGAATCTTTTCTGTTAGTAATGAAATAACTACTTTTTGTTCCCTACTTCTTTTAAGATCTCTGGCACACATGGGTTTGACAGGTTTCCTGGTATTGGTACTTGCTATTAGCAATTGTGGACGTGCAGGGGAACTATCTTGGTAATTTTTCTCGACTTGCCGCTATGCGACTTGTCCATACCAATTTTCCACTGGGGTTGGAATGATATTTGTTGAAATAATTCTACATTAGAAAAAGAAGTGAGAATTGGATTTGTGGTTATACAAAGATAAATTTCTCCACTCATTGTTAATTGATTATAAATTAAATAGGTCTAAGTCCACACAAATCCATCCATGTCCAAAAGAGACATTTGTAGGACTTAAAAGAGTTTACAAGTGAGGAGGAGTGTTGAAATAGTCCTACATTGGGAAAAATGAAAATTAGACTTGTGGTTACATAAATAGACCTTGCTACACATTACCAATTGGTTTTAAATTGGATGTCCATATTTCAATAATATCAATACTCCTATTTTGTGTGATTGTCTTTGTCTAATTTGTAGAACCATCATGTGTATTGGAAACTTAGATGCTTGATCACAAATACTGCAGAATTGGTTCTAGCGAAGATGTTATGTGAGTAGAAATAAGCAACACCTTTGTAATGTACTGACATCACCACAAATTGTCACACTGTAGTAATCTATACAATCTGGAAAAAAAAATGTTGAAACTTGAAATGTGCCATATGTATACTCTCTCATAGGAACTAAAACATTTCTTACAGTGAAACAGGTGAATGAATCAATGAATATTATACTTGTCGTCCAAGTTTATTTTCCTTGGTGGAAGACTTTCAACTGAAATTACAGCTGCTTGCTTGTTTCTTAGCTCACCTCTCTTTTGTAGTTGTCAGGGCATACCAATATGCATCAATCACTAGCGTCAGCCTCCTGGATTGTTGGACTATACCATGGGTTATGTTACTCACCTGGTTTGCACTGGGGACACGGTACTCTGTTTGGCAGTTTTTGGGTGCAGCCATCTGCATAGCAGGTCTTGCTTTGGTGCTCGTTTCAGATTCAGGGGAGCCAGGGGGAGGTAGTTAATTTTCCTTTTTGTTCTTTCTTTCATTTTTACCAGGAAGCGTCCACTAAAAATTCTGAAAGTAAAACGCTCCAGGCCTTCAAACTTTTCTCATTCAATTGTTTTGTAGGTGGCAAGAAACCTCTTCTGGGGGACACCCTTGTTATTGCAGGGACATTTTTCTATGCTTTCAGCAATGTTGGAGAGGTTAACTACACTTTCTGTACATTTCTGCAATTTTATCATTTTAAAGTCAATAATAACCTGTTTAGATGAGCCATCTGTGGATTGTTTTCATCATATACTTGGCTACAACTTATCTTTTCTGAAGTGGCAAAACAAATTTATTTATAAAACTTGGCTGTTTCATGGTACATATAGTTATTATTACTTGTTAGACATTGTTTTTAGTTGGTTTCTTTCTTTTTCATAATGCAGGAATTCTGTGTAAAGAAAAAAAAGACCATTGAAGTTCTTGCGATGTTTGGAGTGTTTGGTGCTATTATTAGTACATGTGAAATGTACGCATTTATTTTTCCTTGTATTTTCATTGTCTTGCTTGTAATTTTTTCAGCCCTGATATATATTTTGTCTTTCAATAAGCAAATTTTACGGTTTTCTCCTTATATTTTAAGCCTATATTTTGTTGTTTATATTGTTTATAATCCATAACTTTCTCCGTTTATGTTAGATTTATATTTGAGAAGAAGAATCTTGAAGCAGTATCATGGTCTCCTACAACGGTGAGTATTGAACAGTAATTTAGATGAATACTAGGTGTCTCTTCTGTGTACTGCATTATTACGTGCCATTTTCCTTAGACATTTTATTCTTTTTAAGATGCTGGGGTATATTCCGTATATCTTATTTTTTGTATAATTCTATAGCCAGAACACATCCCATTTCCCAGGCTCAATGTGTAAATGATACACTGGTTTCTACTAAAAAAAGGTTATTGCAGTTTATTTTCCACTATTACTTCTGAAAGTTAGGTACAAAAACTAGTTTGCATTTCGCAGCTGCTCATTGTCTCAAAAATGTATTACTGCTGTCAGTGCATGGGTGTTTTCCGTCACTACGTTTTGTGTGACGTGCTTTGTCATTAACTGGGATGATGCTCTTTAAAGAAACTGGTGCATGAGCAAACGGATGGTTATATGGAGTTCATCTAGCATATAAAGTATACTTAATGTTTTGAGATGAATCTATGTAGTATAGCTGCTTCCAATTCTGTTAAATGCAGTAACTGTAATGCTAATGTTGAACTTTCAGGAAGAAATTGATTACACTGCTTCTGGTTCTGTTAAATGCAGTGCTGTAATGCTAACGTCGAACTTTCAGGAAGAAAGTGATGATTTCCTTTATCCATAAACTGTTAATAAAGTTGCTCTAGTATGTGAATTGTTACTGTACATTCTTCAGGTTGCTGCATATTCTATATGTATCTATTTTTTACGTGGTCTACTACAAATTGACTTTTGTTTTTCTTTTGTTAGGTTGCACTATTTGCTGGCTTTGCTATGTCATCGTTTTTGTTTTATACAGTGGTTACTTTTGTGTTGAAGGTTAGATTCTTCCTTTGTCCGTTATTGTTTTGTGTAGGATTAAGTTGATCAATGCCCATCTCCTAAGGATGCTTCTTTTTACCAGTGGTTGCAAACTCTCGGTTCCCTTGTTTCCAGTTGTTTCATAAACTGGTGAATAAGTTTGTTTATTATGTTGTCTAATATTTATGGATACCTATGCTTAGCGTAAATGCAGCCTGATCCACCAAATATTAAGCTTAAAACTCTGCTGAATGGTATAATCTAGTACTAAAGGCTCCTTGGTGTTTGACTTGCAGATGAGCGGAGCCGCACTGTTTAATCTTTCCCTTCTCACATCAGACATGTGGGCCGTGGTTATTCGCATCTTCTTTTACCATCAACAGGTTCAATATTGGGAAAACTCATCATATTTTCAGTGATGAGTTAATTTTATGTTTTAGTCTATGTTCTAGTAGTCTAATACTGGAAATGGTCACAGGTGGATTGGCTATACTATCTTGCCTTTGGTGTTGTGGTGATTGGATTAATCATTTATTCACTAAAGTATGTCTCCTTTCAATCTCAGTCCAATGAGCTTATGCTTGTCTTATGGAAACTGTTAGAGTATTCCTTAATTGTTGAATCTACACCATATATCACCATCTCATGAGCTTATCTTTAATTCAAGATGGTAAGCATTTTTTACTGAAGTTCGAGCAAAATTTAGATGTAGGAATTTTTGGAGGAGTCTGTTACTTGTTGCTTTTGCTATAACATTCAAGGAAACCAGACTCCACTAGTTATATCTTGCTTCTTTCATGACAAATGGGTATAACTTGCCATCTGTCGTCCATCATCGCAAGAAAATGGCACCAAGGAAATATAAATATCTAGTGTTTGCCCGTCAACTCTCCAACATCCTGGTTTAGGAATTTGTTTCAATATGGCAACCCTCGTTTTTTAAGTGATCTCTCACTATCAACATGATGGTGCAGGAAGTTTTGCAATTTTGATTACAGCTTTTTACCATGATATCATTTTTTTATACCCATTGAAGTTCCTCTTCCAGCCATTATGCTTAATTCTGCTCTTCATTTTTTCATCTGATTGTAGCGATACAACTTCTGCAACCTCAACAGCTAATGTGGGTGAAGAAATACACATTCGATACGCTCCTGTTGCAGAAGAAGATCCATCCTGCCAAAACGAGGCATTATTATCTAAAGACTCTGCACATTAGTTCGAACTCCTGTGATTCTAAGCTCGACAGATTAGCTGATAATCTTGTAATTTCAGTTCAACATTGTATACAATATACAAATATGCTAGCATCCTGATTCTTTGAGATGCATGAGGCCATGAACAGAGAAATAGTATGAATTCATGCAGCATTACAAATTATCTCTTCGCCATATGACAGTTGACAACTGTTTGGATGTGTTCTTGAGAGTTCCAAAAGAAACCGTCACAATCAAAGACTCACGTACCCAAGAACATTGTATAGTCCTCCAGTAACATGAAAAATGGGATTTATGAAGAATCTAAATACTGAGAATCGAGGGTATGAATTTTGCAATTCAACATGGGAGTAGTTCAGTTTCTACCAGAGCTAACTTTGATTCTATTTCTTGTAAAATCAGGGAATGTTGGGAATCTACAATTACAAACAGTTATGCCTTCGACATTTCAGGGAGCACTTAAACTTGTCCACCTATACTTAGTTACCACAGTCTCGCCATCATCACATGAGAAATCACAATTGTCATTTATCAAATTACTTTAAACGTCAAGATTCTTATGACCAGCTCAAAACCTCATTATATAGCTTCGTTCAAATCAGAAACATAACAAGCTGACCTTATGAAAAGCAGGAGAATGAATAAAACAGGGTGACCTCATTAAGGCCCTGTATTGATCTTTCAACTAGAGTTTCCTTCTATGATCTAAAACTAAAAAAATCCATTGAAAAATAATTGTAGGATATAATTTTTGATGAAAGTTATTCTTCAAAAAGTAATTCCAAACTGAAACAATTTCTCTCTTTATTTATTTGACGAACTCTGTACATGCATGACCATCCTTCGGAAGCTTACGGGTAGACGTGGAAGACCGATGGATTTGTTTGGGACAAGACCTTTTTTATTTGAGATTAGTAACATACAGTAATCTTAAACTCAATAACAAAATCTAAAATGCTTGAGTTGACTGGCATGTGGTAGCTGATAACCCAATTTCTTTATTTGATTGGGAAGACGAATTTTTATCAAATCATAAACAAACGGGCCAGATTTAAAAAAGAAAGAAACGAACCCGAAAGGGAGCGAGAGAACTTGTGTGCCCTTCCTCTATCCGCCCGGCGCTCACTATAAATGAAGCCCTCATCTCCAATTGGAGGGAAGAACTGAAAAAGAACGAGAACCGCTTCTCCGTCTTGTCCACCCTTTCCTTCTCATCCCATGGATCCCGAGGAAGCCCCGCCACCACCACTGGAGGCGGCGGAGGCGGTAACAGCACCACCCCCAACCCCATCGCCGCCACAACAACAACAACAACAGCAGCAGCAGGAGCAACCACAACCGCCGGTGACAACATCAGCAGCGGCAGCGCCGTCATCATCCGAAACCCCAGCACCAGCACCAACTCCATCATCCCAGCAACCGAAGCCCCAATTCCAGCCCCAGCCTCTTCAAAGACCTCCAGTGCCGCTGCAGCCTAGAGCAAGGCCTCCCCCGCCGCAGCCGCAGCCGCAGCAACCTTACCCTCACTTCCACCAGCATGTTTCAACTTCTCCGGCGACTTCTTCACCATCCGTTATGGCGGCGCCTCCGGTGACGTCGAATGGAGTGCAGAGAGGGGGGCTTGCTATTGGTGTGCCTGCGCATCACCACGCGCCCAGGGCGCAGCAGGGTGGGCCTGTGCCGTTCTCTTCCTTTGGGCCGGCGCCTTCTTTCGGGCAGTCGTTTGGGGGGATGCAGCCGAGGAGCTCCATTGGTGTGCCGGAGCAGCTTTCCAACTCCAATGCTCAGGTTGGGGTCTTGTATTCATTCCCTTTTGGGTTTATTTTTTTCCGGAACTATGCCATTCGTGTATCTTGGTGATTGATTGAACTCAATGTTGTCTTTTGAGTTTGAGACATCTAATTTGTGTATTGAATGATGGGAATGGCTATAAGAATTCACGGAAAAGAGGGTTGGCTATGAGAAGGAAATGAAAGATCAACAATGTTGGAACAATACCATTCGCATATCATAGGAACTAATTGGTTTCAAAATTGCTTTTGAGAAATTGTTGTATTGAGTTGTTAAGATGTCTTACGAGAATTTGCACGTAAGGGGGATGGAAATTGGGATGAGGAGGAAAGGGAAGAGCTAAGCAACAATGTTTCCATTAACGGGGGTTAGTTATGACAGATTTTACAGCAGTTGTAATGGTAGGTTGTGGATGTGGTTGGTCCAGGGTGGTGGCATAATGGAGCTCGACTATGGTTATATTGACTGCTTCGATAAGCTTATTTACTATTTAATCCTCCCTTATAGGAAATGGACGTGATTTTTGATTGCCAAAACTGGTAGTGATAATGAAATATATTTAGGCAGCTTATTTTTCCCATTTATGAAAATCACTCAGCTCTGGTGTTTGTTTTTTATTCAGGGTAGACCACCAATTCAAGGGATACAGACTATTGGCATGGTTGGTTCTCTCAGTACAGCTTCTCATGTGAGGCTTGCTCCAGCTTCCACACAGCATCAGCAGAGACCTGGTCAACCTCCATTGCGATCGATAACTTCAGGGAATATTGCGGCTACGCCTACCCAGGTCAGCTACTCATGTCCTTTCTTTTTTCTAGTTGTTTTGCATCATGCCACCGATTTTCTGGACATTTGAGTTTGTTGTGTTTACTACCTTGCATCTTGATTTTCATGTGAGCTATACATGAGCCTTGAAAGGGCTGTTAGAATAATCAGTAATGCTTTTTAGCTTCTTAGTTAAATGTTATTGCCACCTATAACACGTAGGCCTACATGTTTAACTAGGACTAGCATGTTTTCCGGCTTCCTACAGGTGCAGATTTCTTCTGTAAAAAATGTTGTATGGCAGTATGA
This sequence comes from Posidonia australis, assembly GCA_024699735.1. Classification (NCBI taxonomy): domain Eukaryota; kingdom Viridiplantae; phylum Streptophyta; class Magnoliopsida; order Alismatales; family Posidoniaceae; genus Posidonia; species Posidonia australis. The sequence continues at coordinate 3,809 of JAMKQA010145804.1, read as the reverse complement.
CTGAATTTATCCATCATTTTTTAATCTGTATTTTTCTTGGAATTTTAGTGCTGAAGATGTTTAATTTTTATTAACAACCAATTTCTCTATCCTTATCATATAAAGATAACAGAGGGATTCTGATTCTTTAGATATTCCTTTTTACATAATCATAGAAATTGATATTCATGTTCTTGGGAGCAACTAGTCATTTATACTGAGCCTTGGACTCAATATACCTATCAAATACTTTGTAGTTGGTAGCTTAAACAACATTTCACCAACTGATGTTAAATGCATTAAACTTTAAGCCAATTGTGCACATTTAGTAGCAGGTGGAAGGAATTCATTCCCATAGCTAAGAATATCTCATGGTCTTGGGGTTCTATTTGTCTTGTTTAGTTTGCCTTTCTATAAGGAAATATTCTACTTTGTAGCCACATTAGTCATCAGGTCACATCTGCTCTGTTTCTCTCCTGGGGAAGTCTATCCTAATTTGCTCTTACAATTGTTTACTTATTTAATTTCAAAACTATTTGATTTTATCTTGTAAAGTATAATTTGCATTTGTTTTGTCAGTCCTTATATTGCCCAAAAACATCATGCTGGTACACATCCTTTAGTTTTGAATGTCAACATTGTCAGACTTTGTTCCTCCCTTCTAATAAACCTGTTATAATTTTTGTGCAATTATTTTAAAAATTTGAGAATTAATGTACAGGGTTCACATATTTATGATGTAAATATCATAATCTAAATTGTTCACTTGATTAGAGTGGTAAAGCAAAAGAAACATAAAAAGCTTATGGGATTTTCATCGTTACAAAACATAGAGTTTCTATTACCATTTTTCACTGAATGGACCAACATGGCCCTGACTTGAGGTAAATTCCTACTTTTAAGCAATTAGGGTGGATGAAAGTGAAACATGTATCGGCAACATTTCCCTACACCAATTGACATGTAGAACCATGCTCTCATGTTTATTTTCCCTTTCTTTGTCCTTTTTGGCGTGCATGTATAGTTAGAATTTCTGTCCACTTGTTTTGTTTCTTTGTATATCTTTATAGGTATATGTGAGCACATATGCTGCAAATTGCTTGCCATCTATGCTTTATTTCTTTCCAGGAATTCTTAACTTTCAAAAAAAGCAAAAGCAGGAATTGCCATATTGATGTGTCCGTGCTGCATACGTTTCTAGATATACTGTGGTTATGCACTCAGATGATTGAAACATGATTTGGTTTAATACCTTAGAATAACAATTAACTTGCCAATCAAACAGTTAAATACTTAAAAGGAAAAAATGGAACTGTTAGTGACCTAAAGCCAACTTGGCCATATTTCATATCAGGTTGAGCTCATGTGGTCAAAAGTTGTCTACATTTTTATAAACACTGTCTTCTGCTATTAATCTGAAATGCCATTATTACAGAAACTAGCAAATCAAGGTATGGCAAGGGCTTCTTCCATGGGTTCTCCTGCTTCTCCAGCTGGTGCAGCACAGAATTCCCAACCTCTTCAGCAACCATGGATGTCAACTCAAACAAGGCCATTGCATGCATCATCTTTGTCTTCCACGTCATACAGACCACAGGTCAGACCTCAAGGTTTGCAGCAGAGACCTATCCAACAACAACAGCAGCATTCACTTCCACAGAAACAACAGCAGCAGCATTCACTCGCACAGAAGCCACAGCAGCAGCAGAAACATCAACAACAGCATCATCATCAAATATCTCTTTCAAATCATTCAGTGATGAACCAAAGCCAACAACAGGCAATCACAAAAAATCAGCAAGGCATACCTCAGCAGCAACAACTTGCTTTGAGAGTGGCAAATCAGAAGGCTCAGAATCCTGCAACAGGGCAATCTGATGCAAATCAACCTGGGGCTATTGTTCCAGTTGTTAGTGTGGATGATACTGAGTCCGGCAGTCATATACTTAGCAAGAGGAGCATTCATGAGCTAGTCATGCAGGTAGGGTGAATCATTCATTTTTGTTACAACATTCAAGTTTTCGTTAACTTTTCATTCCCATATCTATAAGTTTAAGTGATCGTTGACCTCCTTTATAAGATTGTTGTCCTTCTGCTGTCATCCTTATGCTCACCTCTATCATGTGTTGGCCAAGGTACCATAGAGATATCTAGCTCCTAAGGGTCTCACATTTGTTTTGTGAGGGTGGAGAGGTCATTTTTTGCATTTTACTGTAGTAAAGAGCACATGCTGATTGAAAGGGATATATTTCATATATATTTGTATGTCTGTTTCATATTGAACTCTCTTGATGTAGGACAACAAGTGAGAATTGAACTACAATCCGATCTAAGATAAAGAAGATGAAATGTAATCTAATCTTCAAGAAAATTAATTAAATTCCCAAATAAAAGAGATTCCAATCTTTACTCAAGAATATCAAATATCAATAATTTCAAATCATAATCAAAACTATCTACAATAGGAGGTTGGTTCTTTTATATAGGATACCCAATTATAAATTCAAATAAAAGATATAACTAACTCTATAACTAAATAGCAAAATAAAATATCTAATACAAAAAATATAATTAACTTTTCAACTAAATAGTAAGGTAAAATAATTAATTATCTAAATATTATCTAACTATTTCAATACTATATTCATTATTCTCTCCCATTGAGAAGAACTTGACTTTGATAAGTTATGTTTATAATATTGCTCTAAAAGAACTTTGAAATTGGCAACACAATGGAGGTATGAAAATTGATGTAGAAAAAAAAAACAAATCTATAGACATTTCTGTGGACTTAAAGAAACTTAAAGGTATCTCGTTAAGTAATAATCATTCACATTAGAAACTAGATTCACATAGAAATCAAGTGGTAAAGATAATATAAATAGGTCTAATGATAGACTAGCAAGAACACGACAAAACTTAGTAAGTTTAGCATGAAGATTTCGAAACGGGTGATGTGGATATAACTTAGAAAATAAACATAATATTACAAGATATGCAAATAATACTTTATTCTTGTGATGTAAGTGTGTATCCAAATAATTTATGTTACTTAATTTAAATTTCATTCGAATATTAACATGTAGATCTTTAGGATGTTGGACAAATGACAAAATGAGTTTTGTAGAATCATTTTCAGGTAGACATCAATTTGGATCAAAAAATTTGTGTTAAAATATCGGAGATAATATCCAATGGATTGCTAATTAAATGATTTGAAATATGTGACAATTGAAGTTCTCTAGTTCTCTTGTTGTTTAGGGTTTAGACATGTAGATCTTTAGGATGTTGGACAAATGACAAAATGAGTTTTGTAGAATCATTTTCAGGTAGACATCAATTTGGATCAAAAAATTTGTGTTAAAATATCGGAGATAATATCCAATGGATTGCTAATTAAATGATTTGAAATATGTGACAATTGAAGTTCTCTAGTTCTCTTGTTGTTTAGGGTTTAGACATGTAGATCTTTAGGATGTTGGACAAATGACAAAATGAGTTTTGTAGAATCATTTTCAGGTAGACATCAATTTGGATCAAAAAATTTGTGTTAAAATATCGGAGATAATATCCAATGGATTGCTAATTAAATGATTTGAAATATGTGACAATTGAAGTTCTCTAGTTCTCTTGTTGTTTAGGGTTTAGACATGTAGATCTTTAGGATGTTGGACAAATGACAAAATGAGTTTTGTAGAATCATTTTCAGGTAGACATCAATTTGGATCAAAAAATTTGTGTTAAAATATCGGAGATAATATCCAATGGATTGCTAATTAAATGATTTGAAATATGTGACAATTGAAGTTCTCTAGTTCTCTTGTTGTTTA
>JAMKQA010145803.1:0-12326 GCA_024699735.1 Posidonia australis | reverse complement strand
CATGTCTTTGAGGATTGTTGCGCCTCCGGGATAGACTTGCTTGATGATGTAGGGACCATGCGAGGTTAGGTCGGAATTCGTCTCGACCGTCCGGGAGAAGTATGCCTCACAAGACTGGATTGCCTGATGTAAATTTTGGCCCTCTGGATTATTATCGTGAGGCTAGAGTTCAAGTGTCTCGTCGATTTCCATGTGATCCTCTTCTTCATAAGCGATGAGCTTTGACAGGATTTCTTCTTTGAAGGTTGGATTTGTGACGTCGAAGGAGGGAATGTACTATGCTTCCTGTGCCAGATGGTTCTTTGTTGGTGACACTGGCTTTGCTGAGTGACCTTTGGCTCTTGGACAGTGAGATTTGCTGACTGACCAGGTTGATTTGTTGCTTCAACTTCCAATGTTTTTGATGTACAAAGAAGTGATACTGATTGGCGGCTACCCTGTTGCTGGCTGATGGGAACGATGCTGCCTGGCTTTCCTCTTGAGCTTAATTCAAGGTCCTTTCCTTTGGCCGATAACTGCTCTTGGGGCGGTAGTTCTAGGTCACTGACTTGCTCATTGACTGAATTGCTCTGCCTCTAGCTATTGTCCAAGGCTTGGTGTGACTGCACTTATGGCTCTGCTAGCACGACTGCTTGTAGGACTCTCACTGCGCGGATCACTATTGGAGTGGTGATTGATGTTGTCGAAGCGACTTCCGACGACTGAAGCTGTGGTTACGCCATGTGACATTGACTCTTTTCAATAGTAGCTTGACTCTGATTGGAATCAAGTACCCCTACATTTACAAAGTTAGTGGGGTCCAATGGAATAAAAATCTGATTGTACCTCTTGGTGCGCGACTATCCGTCTTCGCGTAGCTATTGCTCGTAGCTTGATCCCTCAAGCTCTCGCTTTTCTTCCGCCTGGATGGGCTCGGAGATTCCTTGGCCGTGTTGCTCGAGTGGTGTTCTTTCCTTATATCCCCATTTGCGACAAACATTTTCGATCCTCCGAAGGGGGTTGCTACGAACAGTCAAGTAACTGACACGCTCAAAAGTCAGAATGAAACTAATTGGCTCGAGGGGGTCTGGATAGATAGGATATTGGATAAGAAGCTGAACAAGAGGCCGGATAGGATACAGGACAGGGTGCTGGAATAGAGACTAAACAAGACACGGGATAGCACGTTGAATGGGAGATTGGACGGGGTTCTAGGAAAGAGATTGGACAATGGATTGGATAGGATTCTGGACAAGAGTTTGGACAAGAATCTAGGTAAAAAGTTGGACTGAAGATTGGATAGGATCTAAGTAAGAGGTTGGATAGGAGATTGGATAAGATTCCAGACAAGAGATTGGACAAGAATCTAAGTAAAAGGCAGATACACAAAAAGCCAACCACATTCTCACACAACCAAGAAACATCAGGTTATCCATTAATAAACCATTTATACAATATTGCAAATAATTACATGGTCTACAATAAAAATGGGTAATCGTGCCCAGATGTCACATAACCACAGGTCTAACCTAGTAGATCTTGCTCTAGCCCAGCCATCCGACCACTGTGGCCCAATAGCTCAGGTGGGATGTGTAGGTCAGATGCACGGAAAGATCAAAGATTTAAACTACTGAGGTTCGATTGATCTTCTCACTTGGTAGACCACCAATCCACCTCTTCTCATTGAATGGCATGGATCTGAGTGTGCTTCCTAGACTTCCAGGACCATCAAGCCCCTTTACCTAATCCCAATCCCCATCCAATCCCACCTTGATTTAATCCAAACAACTTACTTAATTACCATTCAAATCCAACGAACCACCTTCCTTCCTTCCCTCTATATAACCAGCAACCATGTCTAACGAATCTTCCTCTTGGAGCTATGGCTTCTCTTGACTCCCAACTATGTGCACCAGCCGTCCCTGAGTCAGTCACCACCTTCAGCCCCCTTTTCAGCCAGCCACCACCATATTTTGCCATCACCACACTATGCAACATACATTACAACCCCTCTCGGCCTTGTGGCCACCACACTGCACCAGAGCGCACACCATACTCTCAAGAGAGAGAGCCTCCCCTCTCACTAAAGCATTCCATATGCTCAACACCATCCAACCATCTCCCTCTGTCAGCCAGATCCCCCACTACTCTTCCATTGCACCTAAGCCACCAGCACACCTTGCCAGCCTTTACACTTCATCACTAAACCTTCCACCCACATCACCATAGCCCTTCGAGCACACCATCATAGCCATCGTGCCCCAGTCGTCGTAGGAATGCCAACCACGAGCCACGTCGAAGGGACAAGCCGAGCCACTCATGGTAAGCTTCTCTTCCTTTGGTTCTTGTTTGTGGTTTTGCTCTACTATTACATTGCAATCTATGTATGTTTTCTCATGTATATTCCTTGCATTTATGTCCTCAGCCTTGTATCCACTGCATTTGCATCACCGACGATGGATTTGGTGGGTTCACAATGGCTGACGGCCTATGAGCTTCTCCACTCCCTATCTTAGCATACCGTGAGCCTCCTCTCTCATCATCCAGCCACCCTAGATGCTTGCTCGATGTTCCTTGTCGCCATTATGGCCGGCCAAACTCATGATCTCCGGTGAGGATGACGAAAGCACCACACTATTTTTCTATGCATCCAATCTGCATTCAATAGCATCCATGCATTCCTCTTCATCCCCCTATACCTATGGAAGCCATGGATTACGCTGCCAGAGCCTCTGATTGGAATCCATGATTGAGCTCGTCGGCGAAATTCTATTTCTGATGAGGTAGATGGGTGGAGCTATCCACATGATCCCATCGACTTCCAGACATCCAGGTATGCTCCCCTGCATGTCCTCTAGCTTCCCATGCATCGAGCATCCATCATTCATCAATGTACTTGCATCTGGAGCAATGACAAGACTACTGCCATGTTTTGTCCCTGGCAACTATGTGTCGAATGCACAGAAGAAAGGCACGGATGGCCTACATGGATTGCCCAATTCAAAACAAGTAGCTAACTGACCTTCCTTGCATCTTGTCTTCTTGTTTCCTCTCTAATTTCTGAGTTATCCTTTTATATTGCATGCAAGTTATCCTTTTGTATCTGTTTTCCTCACTTGCATTGCATGTTTTGCTTGCATTTTAAATCCTTGTGTAGACACCCCAATTTCCTAATTTTGCAGGATGGAAATGTGGTGGCTGAGCTCTAACCCTAATTGAAGCATATTAGGCCCATGAAGGCCTATAAGGCCCACATAGGCCCATTAAACCCTATTTGAGCCCACTTGGGCCCACAAGACCTATTTAGGCCCATTTAACCTATTTGGGCCCGTTTAATTCATTTGGGCCCATTGAAGCCCACAAGGCCCACATAGGCCCATTAAGCCCAATTGATCCCACCTTGGTCCTAAAGCCTATGAAGGCCCACTATAAACAATTTAACCCATTTTTCTTCCAACCCAACAACTTATTTCTCCCTCTCCATATTCATTATTTTTTTTTCTCATTTACTAATTTTTACCAAAACATACAAATCCCATACCCCATTTCTTCTCTACTGTTTTTCTTCAAATTTAACTACTGAACCCATTCCTTCTCCATTCCTCTCATGAACCAGCCACTGAACCCACTCCTCCTTGTTGGTCTCATCAACCCAGCCTGAGCCCCACTGATCCAGCACAAGCCAGAGCATCTCCAGCCACCGGATCAGCCACCGGCGAAACCTGGATCGCCGTTCATCCCTATCAGCGTCCAAGGGGACTGCAGGGAGGCAGCCGTTCAGTTCTTGTTAGTTTGTTAGGCTGTTATGACTTCAGTTAGGGAGGCAGCCATTCAGTTCTTATTAGTTTGTTAGGCAGCTGTTCATCCCTGTCTCTTCCTCCTGATTCACCATCTTCGTCGAGACCATATCGGGTCTCCTCGTGTGCTTCCACGCACCCAGTAGGAGGAGAGCCGCGCAAGGGTTCCACCGGCATAGTCACACCTTGTCACTTATGTTTTGACACATATCATCATTCATCATGCATGCCATCTACCCATTTGTTATTTCATATCATTATCATATCATTTTAAATCCATTTCATCTTGCTTAGGTTTTCCATACATATCATACACCATGACATTCACACTTGCATTTAGGGTGATGACGATTAATATGTCATATCTATTTGACCGACGGTCCAGGATTCACATAGTGTTATTGAGCTCACCTAGGTCATATCATTTCCACCCCTTGCATTTCATTTGCATTAATATTTGGCATACATTCATTTTAGACTTGGCAAGCATACATGATCATTTGCATTGGCGACACACAAGCAAGCGAAATGCCAAGAATGACCGATTTCTCGGGCGTATAGGGGTGCCTAATACCTTCTCCATGCGTAACAGGAGTCCTTACCATTTCTATGGCCTGCGGTGACAATTTGTGTCATGTCCATTAGGCATGAAGCATGCACACATTCATTTAGCAATTATTTGTATTCATTTGCATCTTTTCCCGTATTTTATATGCGTCTGGTTTTCCTTGTTTTTCTGGTTTAAAAAGATTAGGTGGTGACTCAGTTTTGTCCTTATCGTTTCTTTTTTCATGTTTTCTTCAGTGTTTTCGAGTCCAATATCCTTCCTCAGATTCATTATCTCCATTGTGACCTTTTCGGTTTTCGTGTGTTCCCTCACACAAAAGTCAGTTCCAACATAGTCACAATAGGAAATCTTTGTCTGCTAAGAGAAAAGTCGTGCACTGGATTTTTCACACACAAAAATACAAGAATGGCAAGGAAGACTTCATTCGTGCAGAGAGAAGTCGCGCATTGGATTTCGTACACGCAAAAACCTAAGTAAGTCAAGGAATAATTTGTCCACCTGAGTGAAGTCGTGCATGGGATTTTGTACTCATGAAAATCAAGGAAAGGCACAAAAGAACTCATCCACTTGGGGTGAAGTCGCACACTAGATTTCACATACGTAAAAATCCAGAAAAGGGATGGAAGACCACGTCTGCTCAAAGTGAAGTCGTGCATTGGATTTTGCACTCGTGAAAATCCAAGAAAGGCAAGGAAGCCTTCGTCTGCCCAGAACAAAGTCACGCATAGCATTTCACACTCGCAAAAACCCAAGAAATGCAAGGACTTCTTCGTCCACCTAAGCACAGTCACGCAATAGATTTTGCACTTGTGAAAATCCAGGAAAGGCAAGGAAAACATCATCTGCTTGGAGCAAAGTAGCACACTAGATTTCACACACGCGAAAATCCAGAAAAGGGAAGGAAGACCTTGTCCACTCAGAGTGAAGTCACGCATTGGATTTCGCACACGTGAAAATCCAGGAAAGGCATGGAAGGCTTCGTCCATTCAAAGCATTGTCACACACTGGATTTCACACAATTGAAAATCCAGAAAAAGAAAGGAAGACTTCATCTACCTAGAGCAAAGCCACACATAGGATTTTATACACGTGAAACTCCAAGATTGGCAAGGAAGGCTTCATCCACCTGAAGTAAAGTTGCACATTGGATTTCACACAAATGAAAATCCAAGAAAGGCAAGGAAGACCTAATCCTCTCGGAGTGAAGTCAAGCACTAGATTTTGCACTAGCAAAATCCCAAGAAAGGTAACGAAGACGTCATCCACTCAAAGCAATGTTGCGTACTAGATTTCGCACACGTGAAAATCCAAGAAAGGCAAGGATGACTTCGTCCACTTAGTGTGAAGTCGCACACTAGATTTTGCACACGCGAAAATCCAAGAAAGGTATGGAAGACATTGTCCATGCAAAGCGAAGTCGCACAATGGATTTTTCACACATGAAAATTCAAGAAAGGCATGGAAGAACTCATCTACTCGAAGTGAAGTCGTGCATTGGATTTTGCACACACCAAAATCTAGAAAGGGGACGGAAGACCTTGTCCTCTCATAGCAAAGTCATAAACTAGATTTTGCATAGGTGAAAGTCTAAGAATGGTAAGGTAGACATCGTCCCCTTGAAGTGAAGTTGCGTATTGGATTTCGTACACGCAAAAATCCTGGAAAGGCAAGGAAGGCTTCGTCCACTCAAAGTGAAGTCATGCACTGGATTTCACACATGCAAAAATCAAAGAAAGGCCTGGAAGACCTCGTCCGCTTGGAGCAAAGTCGCACACTAGATTTCACACACACAAAAATCTAGGAATGGCAAGGAAGACCTCATCCACTGGAAGCAAAGTCGCGCATTGGATTTCGCGCATGTGAAAATACAAGAAACACATCGAAGTCTTCATCCTCTCAGAGCGAAGTTGCACACTGGATTTCACACACACTAAAATCTAAGTAAGGCATGGAAGATTTCATCTGCTCGGAGTGAAGTCGCACACTAAATTTCACACACACTAAAATCCAAGAAAGGCAAGGAAGACGTCTTCCACTCGGAGCGAAGTTGCGAATTGGATTTCTCACATATGAAAATCAAGGAAGGCCTCGTTTGCTAGGTGTGAAGTCGTGCACTAGATTTCACACACACGAAAATCTAAGAAAGGCAAGAAAGACCTCGTCCACTTGGAGTGAAGTTGTGCACTGTATTTGGCACACGTCAGAGTCCAAGAATGGCAAGGTAATTTTCATCCACTCGAAGCGAAGTCGCACACTAGATTTCGTAGATGCAAAAATCCAAGAAACTCCAGGAACCCTTCGTCCGCTTGGAGCAAAGTCGCGTATAGGATTTTGCACACGTGAAAATCTAGGAAAGCCCAAGAAGGCTTCAACCACTAGGAGAAAAGTTGCACATTGGATTTCACACACACAAAAATCCAAGAAAGGTATGGAACACCTCGTCCACTAAAAGCGAAGTTGCGCACTGAATTTCACACGCGTGAAAATCAAAGATTTGCAAGGAAGACTTTGTCCCCTCGGAGCGAAGTCACGCATTGGATTTCACACACGCAAAAATCCAAGAAAGGCAAGGAAGACTTCGTCCCCTCAGAGCTAAGTCACGCATTGGATTTCACACATGCAAAAATCCAAGAAAGGCAAGGATGACCTTGTCTACTTGGAGTGAAGTCATGCATTGGATTTCGTACACACGAAAATCCAAGAATGGTATGGAAGACCTCGTTCATTCAAAGCAAAGCCGTACACTAGATTTCACACACGTGAAAATCCAAGAAAGGCAAGGAACACTTTGTCCACTCGAAGCGAAGTCGTGCACTAGATTATACTCACAAAAATCCAAGAAAGGAATGGAAGACTTCATCCACTCGGAGCAAGGTCGCACACTAGATTTCATACACGTAAAAATCCAAGAATGGCAAGGATGACTTTGTTTGCCCAAAGTGAAGTCGTGTGTTGGATTTTGCACTCGCAAAAACCACAAAATGGCAAGGAAGACTTTGTCCTCCCAGAGTGAAGTCACGCACTGGATTTCGCACATGCTCGAATTCTAGAATGGCAATGAAGACTTTGTTCATCAAGAGCCTCGTGTAGAAATTCATGAAAGGCATGGAACACTTTGTCCACTTGGAGCAAAGTCACACACTAGATTTTGGCACACTCAAAAATCCAGGAAAGGCAAGGAAGACTTCATTTACCTGGAGTGAAGTCACACACTTGATTTTGCACACGCGAAAATCTAGGAATGACAAGGAATACTTTGTCCACTTGGAGCAACTCGGATCTCTATTCTAACCTCCAACGCATGCCATGGGGCAAATCACAAATTTCGCATGGCTAAAAAGAAAGATACAACAAGACTACTAAAATGCTCCTAGTATCAAGAAGAAAACACCAAAAGGCAGCCAACATGCCCTTGGAATCAAGAGAGAGATACCAAAAGGCAACTAATATGCCTTGGGTATCAAGCAGGAGACACCAAAAAGGCAGCCAACTTGCTCCTAGTATCAAGTAGGAGATACCCGAAGACAGCCAACTTGCTCTTGGTATCAAGCAGGAGGCACCAAAAGGCAACCAACATGCCCTTGGTATAAAGGCGATAGTTACCAAAAGGTAGCTGACATGCCCCTAGTATCAAGATGGAGATACCAAAAGGCAACTAACATGCCCTTGATATCAAGAGGGAGATACCAAAAGGTAGCCAACATGCCCTAGGTATCAAGTAGGAGACACCAAAAGGCATCCAGCATATCCCTGGTGTCAAGCAGGAGATACCAAAAGATAGCCAACATGCCCCTAGATTCCTAGAAGTGAGGCTGGAGATACTAGATAGCAGTTGACATGCCCCTAGTATCAAGAGAGAGATACCAAAAGACAGCTAACATATCTTGGGTATCAAGAGGGAGATACCAAAAGGCAGCTAAGACATCCTTGGTATCAGAAAAGCAAGATACCAAAAGGTAGCTAAGATGCCCCTAGTATCGAAAAAATAAGATACCAAAAGGCAACTAAGATGTCCCTGGTATTGAAAAAGTGAGAGGGCCCACTTTATAGGCATGTAATCGTCTTAAAGCAGGCATGTGACGTTTTGCCATGGAAAAGATTAGTTGCAAACATGTTGGTCATCACAGACCACCCAACATAGTGGGTGGCCAAAACCAGAAACAACACGGGACCTCTGAGAAAGTACTTTGCAATAATGTTGAACTTGCACAAGTATTCATCCTCGACCTTGGTTTTTGAAAGCAGGGAGAAAGGGAACATTGATTATTAATGCAATTATTATGTTTTTGGTGGCTTTGGATTTAAAGCAGCTAATTGATGGGAGGATGCCTCTACATTTCTTGGTTTAGGAGACACTTTGATCCTCAAGCAATGGCATACCGTGTGGGAGGATGCCTCTACACTTCTTTCTTCAACTTCTATCTTCATATTTCTTTTATGTCTAGTATACATATCTTGTTATTTCTCATTTTTTAGGCTTACATACTCTCAATTCTTGTAGATATACTTTATCTTCGCCCTCTTAGGGTAGTAGTCTTGGTGGGGAGTTAAGAGTTCGGCTATTCGACATATACCCTCAACCTCTGCTTTGTGTAGGGGTAGTCTTTAGCTATGCACTGCTTGGCCTTGGTCCTCTCCATGTCTGGTGGACTCTCTTATTTGGATTTTTCTCATTTTTGTATTTTGCACTGGGTTTTGTAGAATCTGTTGATCTGCTTTGGGTCGCACTCATTTGGCCACATACGATGATTTGACACTGCTTGGGTAGATGCTGCCTAAATCATTGATGCTTGGAATCCTTCCCAATGCTGCTTATTATCCAAAGCTGGGTTTGTCAAATTATGCAAATTTTATGGGTTTTTTGGATTTTAAGCAAGGGACAAGCATATTTTTTGGATTTTGTTGGTTTTTTATGTTTTTTTGTTTTTTGAGAAACACAAAATCAAAAACTGGAGAAAAGGAAGGACATCTTTTGTTGTTTTTGCTATATTTGATTCTCTTTGTACTTTCTAGGGTGTAGAAAAATGAAATGAGCATACAACAAAAATAAAAGCATGTTTTTTGGTTTTTCTTAAGTATTTTATAATTTTTTTTATTTTATAAAATGCAAGAAAATGCCAAAAAAAACATCAAAACCCAAGACAAAAGACAATGCATGCAAAAAGAAGGTGGAGAGACTTACCTCTCAGTAACCTCGAGATTGAGGTGCTGGAACCGCTCCCGCACTGCTAATGCTATTGATGCCACCCTAGTCATGTGTTCCTCCATCCTTGTAAAGAGGTTTCAACTAATCCTTGGAGATGAGAGACTGGAAGGATTGTTTGGCAATGGAAGCTGGTGTCAAACCATTGAAATTTGAAGGATCTCCTGGGAAGGAAATGGAGATAGGAGGGACAAGAGCAAGGAGATTGACTCCTGAGATTTTAGTATCTTTAGAGCTTGTAAACTCAGACAGGGGTTGGCTGAGCTGGCCAAGGTTTGCTAATGCAGGGGTAGGCACTGAATCTACCTCCTACACACGGATGCTAATGACCCTATTGTCAATCAAGGTTTGAATGACATCCTAAAGAGTGTAGCAATTATCAGTTGAGTGCCCCGTGGCTCGATGATAATTGCAATATGTGCTCATGTCATACCACAATGGCAATGGGCATGGTGGCAGACAAGTATCCAAGAGTCTTAGGAGAGACACAACCATAGGGAAGACGATGCTCAGAGGCTCAACAAGAAGAGTGTAGTCACTCTATGTCTGGCAAGATCATTTTTTCCTTGGCTATTGTCCTTGTCAAGCTGGTGCATCATGATGTGCTAGCTTGACAGAGGCAAAGACCTATGAAGCAAGCTGAATGCTAAGTGTAGAGATAGGGAGCTTGACTGCTCCAGCATCGACTAGGTCTTGAGCTACGTACTTCAAAGTGTAGCATGGTCCATTGAATGCCTGGTGTTCCGATGGAACTTGCAGAATAGGTTTGGCCTAAACCACCATGGAATGGGCTCTAGTGGCGGTCGAGCCTCAAGGGGAGTCCACAAATGGGTGACCTTAGGGAAGAAAGAGCTAAGTGACTCGCTCAAGGGAGTGAAGTCATATGGCACATTTCTTCTCATGTTGTAGTTTCTAAGGTGTGGGAAGCACAAGGAGTGTGGACAGACCCAGGGACATGACTGGAGTAGGTACTGAAGACACAAAAGGTAGGGTGGCAAGAGCCAATAGCTGACTCTACATGGCTTGAGCTAGGGCCTGCATCTCTTGAGCTAGCCAAGAGAAGGACTTTACCTACTAGGATAAGGTGGCTAGAGTAGAGGATCCAATGAACACAGAGAAGTCAGGTGAAGGCACAACAGGGTCAGGTGGGACAGCCGAAGGAAGCACGATTGCAGAGGCTGACGAATGAGGGAGTGCCTCGGGACGAGGACCCGACAATAGTGACACTCGGGAAGTAAATGGAGGGCCAAAAAAAAGCACTGCTAATGAAGGACCCACCGATGACCCAAATAGGGAAGGTAGTGTCCCAACATAAGACACCACGGATGATTTCTAAGGTTGGTGAACAGGTAGGCTAAGCAAAGAGGTGATAGATGTAGGTGCGAAAGATAGGCTTGGAGGACAAGGTGGCTAGATGATGGGCAAGAGAGACATCGGATATCTTGATCCATCGATGCCAAGGGAAACTACAGGTTGATCTTGTGCCTTGGCATGAGGTACCATAGGTGGAGAGGAGATAAAGGCAACTGGACTAGGAAGTGATATAGGCAAAGGCACTCAGATGCAAGGACGAATGCCAAGCGAAAGAAACAGGTGAGTCTGACCAACTATCCCAGAATTTGCAAAAGCAAAAGGGTGGATCCTCCATGGTAGTGGTGAAAACCCAGGTAGGCAAATAGGAAATGGGACAATCGAAAACTAAATGCAACGATGAGAGGGGAACACAACCTGAGGATGCACTGTCGAGTGTGACTCGAGACCTATGTTGACAAGCAAAAGCAATTAGTAGGTTTCATGGAAGTTAAGTTGTGGTATGAATGGCACACATGTAGATGAATGACTTAGTATGCACTCTCTCACTATGCATGCCCCAAGTAGGTTGTCCACTCGAGACTCACTCATAGGTAATGGGTTTCCAACTCAAGGTAGAAAGGAAGATCTCGCTCTAGATCCTGACCAAAGCTCAGATAGGGGCATGCATTAAGTAAAAGTACGGCATAAATAATGCTAAAAAAAGACAAGCAATGTAAAGCAAGGCAAGCAATCAGGTAGGTGAAAAAGGCAAAGTGAGCGAGGGAAATCAAAACGAAAGCTAGAGTTTGATTATCCCCAGCAAAGTCGCCAGTTCCTGTGACCATGCCGACAATAACTTCGCAAAAGACGCAAAAGGTTGTATGTAGAGATGGAATTCGGGTCGGGCCGGGCCTGTTGCAATAAACCATGGGCCCGACACGACCCATGGCCCGCATGTTGGCCGGGCTTATGGGCCAACGGGTCGGGCCGGCCCATTGGGCCTAAAAAAAAAATTTTATTAATAATTTTTTTTTGAAATACAACAATTTTTTTACATAAAAAATACAAAAGATATTTACATCATTTGTTTTACATTTTTTTTTCAATTTTTACATCAAGAATTATTCTTTTGGAGAGTCTGTTCTGCCTGTTGAAGTTGATGTCACATCATTGTCTTCTTCTGATTCAGACTTCAAGCTCAAATCTTGAAAACGATCAACCGTATCGTACCAATCTTTTAAGCAAACGGAGGCTTCTACAGACTTCTCTGATAATCTACATCTTTTATCATTTAATACTCTTTTCCTGCAGAAAATGCAGATTCTGATGCCACAGTTGACGCCAGAATCGTTAGTAAATCTTTTACCATTTTTGCAACTATAGGAAACCTAATAACTGTAGTAGACCACCAATTTAATATATTTAAGTTATCTATTTCTAAATCACTAAAAGCAATTGGGGATTCTAAATAATTATCTAATTCATT
>JAMKQA010145802.1:0-20585 GCA_024699735.1 Posidonia australis | reverse complement strand
ATCTAAGTAGTCTAAGATGTAGATTATTACTTACTTTAGCTTATCTAAGAGTTTCAAATCAAAATTCAAAGTTTTTTTATCATTTCCATGGACTTCCGTAAATTTACCGCGTTTCCACCGACATTTCCACCGATGTCAGACACGTTTCCTATTTTTGTCGGACCGAAGTCCGACACGAAACCGACATTTGATTCTATGGTTGGGACCCCAGTGGAGGGTCAAGTGTTGCAAGGAAACAGAGTCCTGCAACGAAAGGAATGAAATGGAAAATGGTATTTGAAAAATTGGAAGGAGTTTTGAAATGGAACACTAATAATGTGTTATGAACAAGACTGTGGTTTTCGAGTTTGAGACGGTGTAGGTTGAGCCTGGGCCTTTGAGTCTAGTTGTTCGAGTCACCGTCGGTGTAGGCTGAGCCTGGGTAGTTGTACCTGGTTGTTCGGGTCACCGAGCTCGTAACGGTGTTGGCTGAGCCTGGGTTTTTGAGCCTAGTTGTTCGGGTCACCGACGGTGTAGGCTGAGCTTGAGTCATTGGACCTAGTTGTTCGGGCCACCGACTGGGGCGTCAGACAAAGCCGTATCCGCGTGTACTTTTGGAAATGAAATTGAGACCGGTCGACTGGGGCGATGACATCCTGCACGGAGAATCTCATCGCGGCAGTGTAGGAAGGTAGGGAAAGAATGTTCTTGCCTACTGCTTGTGTGCCTCGTTACCCCTGATTAAGGTAACAACAGTAAAGAAAAGTGAAAATGGATAAAGAAAGAGAAATGCGTTTTGGTCAGGATTGGACTTGTGAAATGGTCTTAAAATCTTGAAAAGAAATGATAATGTTTTAACCAGGTGCCAATCAATGTTTATGATTTGATTTTGAACCCACTAGGGTATTGTGTTTTAGGCTGAGCCTTGGTAATTTTGTAATATTCTCACTTATCATTCTCTTCTCACGGTATTTACATTTTGTTTTCTGTCTGCCATTGTTGACAGTATATCCATGCAACCATCTTGGATCATTTGATCTAGCATTTCTTTCCTCATTGTCACTTCCATAACTTTGTGATTCATCAGAATTCGATATTATGATTTTATGAAGACGACATTATGAAGACTAAAAACAAAAAGTTAAATGAGTTTAATTATTTGAAAAAAAGATACTCATGCATTTATAATATGTTTCCTTATTTTTAAAATTTCCATGTTTTTTACAATTTTTTGAGATATTTTATTTAATAATTTGTACATTTAATATTATTTCTAGTTTTCTACAAAATTTCGAAATATTTTCTTTTTTTCAACTTCTTATTATTTTCCTCATTTCTTAACTTAATTACAAATTATCTGAATTCTTTTCAATGTTTTCAATGTTTTCTGAATGATTTTGACCTTTATCTGTTTAGATTTTCGGATTTTTTGATTTTTTACCTTTATTTGGTTAAAATATGATTTTCTGATTTTTTCCCTTTATTTATTGATTTGCTGATTTTAAACCATGTTTCGGACGAAATGGACAACATGCAGAAAATCCATGTTGGCAGCATATTTTAAGCATGTCGGCTGACATGCATTCACACACTGGCAATTAAACCATGTTTCGGACGACATGGACAACATGCATTGACTCAGCACCTGAACTCAGTAAATAAGGATTTGCTTGCTAATGTGGTGTCCTTAACCAGCAAATCCGACACGTGTTGGTGAAATTTCGCCGACACATGTTGATGTTAGTAACCATGGTGCTGAGTTTTGTCTCTTGTGTTGTTGGTATTGCTTGATTGTCAGGTCGATAGCTTTATATGTAGGTCTTTGGCTGTCTGGCTCTTGGGTTACGAATTCTGATTGGTATCAAATTGTTGAGCCCGTTGAGTGGCGCCTTGCTTGGTGGAAGTTGAGGTTCATGTCTTTTTGGTTGCTGGTAGCCTTGATTTCCTTTTTATTCTCCATTCTACCTGTGTATTTCTTCTCCATCTTTTGGATACCCATCTTTGTGGTTGGGAAGTTTGAGAGAATCCCAGATCCTTTGGTGGGGGCTTCCCACTTGTTGCCTGGCATAAAGACTGCCGCCTTATGGTGGAAGGGGGTCTGGGACTTTGACATTTTCGCTCTTTCCTAACGTTGCTTTGGAGGGAAGTGGTGTAGGGGATGTGTCTTGGGCAGTGTGGGCTATCGTTTGAGGGGGGTTTCTCCAGTGTTGGGTGGTATTTTTGAAGTGGAGTCTGTTATGGAGTGTGCGCTTAGATTTGAGTGTAGGGTGTGCTGAACCCTGGTTCGAGTCCATGTCTGACAGTCATTTTGGTTCACATTTTCTTTCTTTGCAGCCTGCTGCTAGTATATGGGGGTGTTTTGTCAAGCATAGTACTAGGCTTGTTTGGGACTCAGAGATTTAAGAGGGATCTCACAGATAGGGAAGTTCTTGTTCTTGTTTTTTAGCTTATCTTATTCCTGCATCTGGTTGTGGGTCAAGGATGGGAACTTCTCAGTTTCATCTCTGTTCTTAATTATGACCTCTGGGGAGCTCGGATGGACTGTCATTCTTTGATCTTGAGCAACAAAGTCCTATTGAAGATTTAGTGTTTTGCTTAGTAGATTCTCAATGGAGTACTGACAGACAAAGCTTTACAGAAATGTGGTTTTCACTTAACCAGTCAATTTATTTTTTGTTATGTTGCCCAGGAGGATCTTTCTCTTTTTGTATGGGACTGCAGGTCAGTTTGTGGGTGGTGGTGTTCCTTACTTGGGGTGAGAGTTTCTTGAGTGGGTTCATAATGGATCTTCTGGGACCTCTGGGGTATAAAAGGAAATTGGCTTGGTTGTTGTAGGAGTGGACTTGGCTACGTGGAGTGCTAGGATATTTGAGGTGTCGACATTAGGCCAGTCGCTTGAGGATAGGGTAAAAAGAGTGGGAGGGAGCCGCAGACATTCGGGTTAGATAGTCTTTCCTGATGTTCTGAGTTGTTCTGGTTTGAGACGGGCAGCGCTTCCTCATGTACCATGGTGGACTAGATGGATTCAGAGAAATCATAGAATTTTTCAGGGAAAGAGGCTTACTTTTAAGGATATCTGAAACAAAGTTGTATCTTGAAATGGTGTTCTGTTGTGGGTGCTTCGAGGATTCTGATATGTTTATTTGTGATTGGTTATGGGGTTTCTTGTTGGTTTATATATATTTTTTACTTTCTGTCTTTTCTGTTTTGACTGTTTTTCTTTATTAGCATTTTCCTTTGTAGTTCCTCAATTGTTTTCGACAAAATCTTTGATTACCGCTTAAAAAGAAAATATTTCTATAGTTAATAAGATAAAAATGGTGTGGCTAAAACAACATTACACTGTATTTGTAGTTTATTCTTTTGTAAAGCATCCATGGTAAAAAAAAAGCGCAAGAAGGTGATGGCTTGTGTCTAAAGGCGATTACTAGGAATTTTTAAATAAATGTTGCCTAAGCACCCTCGCTGTGTCACCTACAATGTCAATTGGCTGGTGGTCTTCATTTTCCTGGATATGTTTGGATGTAGGCACATTGATGGATCTGTCAGCAAATTTTTTTAACCTTAATAAATAAGTGATGTTGGTAAAGATGATAAACAAAAGAAAAACAGAAAAAATAGTGGTTTAATGTTACTAATAGTAATTTTGGAAGAAATTAAAGATGCATTTATAACTATTAATTTTTTCTTTGTGAAGTGATGTTTAATGCGTCTCTTTTCTCTATCTTTTCATACAAAATTAACTTTAATTATTTACTTGTCCCAAAGAATGCTTATATAAAGGGAGAGCTTTGGTGCAATAGTCTGGTTGCTCCATTGTGACCTCAAGGTTATGGGTTTCAGTTATGGAAGCAACCTCTCAGT
Organism: Posidonia australis; assembly: GCA_024699735.1. Lineage (NCBI taxonomy): Eukaryota > Viridiplantae > Streptophyta > Magnoliopsida > Alismatales > Posidoniaceae > Posidonia > Posidonia australis. The sequence continues at coordinate 16,742 of JAMKQA010145802.1, read as the reverse complement.
AAGTGGGACAGGGTTGAGTCGTGGAAATAATTCTTATTAAATTATTTTAGGCCAGTGATTTAAATATTCAGATCACTAAATTGTTGAGTTCATTGCATATCTCATATTTTGCAAAAAGTAGATAGGAAATCGAACTAGACTTGACCATATTGGATATGTAGAAAGACGAAGACATGGGGTAAAACATTAATCTAAACTTCACTATTGGCTTAGATGAGTCAAATCAAAATAATAGCTATGCTTTTCTATTGTTCCCTTTGACAGGAATTTATTGCTTTTAATCACATATACCAATTTATTTTATATATTGATAGACAGGAAATTTAGTTTCGCTTGACCAAATTGTTACTACAGTAATTCATTTTGACCTTAGATTGGTCAAAATCAAAATGTTAAAATTATCTTCCTTTTCTTCCTTTGGGGTTCTCTTGGAATTTCTTAAGTTTTTAAATATGCTATGCTTTAATCAATCCACAGATTGTTAAAGAAATAATACTATGCTACAAAAAAAAGTAAGAATTTTAAAGCACTTTTGTTTATTGAAGAACGTGAATGCTTTAGGCAGCACAGTATTAAATTATTGATTCTCTCTTTTCAATCAATCCACAAAAGGATGTAACTGAAAATATTCTGGATGGATGTCTGGCAAGTAAAAAAATGTATGTTACCTTTTATTTTCAAGGAACATTTCCCTGGATTTTCTTGCTATTCTATTATTGCATTAATACTAACAAAATAAAATGATCTTTCAGAAATAATTTGCCTGTTTACCTATCACTGAGCACATGTTATTGTTTATTGTAGGGGACTAAGCGATCACACACAGGTACAACAGAATCTATAGATCAAGCAGGCAATGTCACAAGTGGAATCGTTGAAGATCTGTATAAATCTAACAACAGTGTGGTTGGAATAAGTGGTCAGGCCATAGCAGGAGCTGGAAAACGTCAGGGTGGATCTCTTTGGGATTTGAACAGCGGAAGCAAAGACAACGTCATAGGCATTGATGACCTTATTTCAGAGTTCGGAGGATTTGGAGACTTTTTCCAAGATGATCTTTTGGATTTTGGGGAGGTATTACATATTTAATGCTCATTTTTCTTCATCAAGGTTTCTGATGTTGATTTTGTTTTCTACTTGATTTACTAAAAGTCGGAATTAGATAGGACATCAATGAAACATACTAGCAAACAAATGTTCCCATGGAAAGTCATTGAAGACCTGGAATTTCAACATGGAATTTTAGGATAAACTAAAATAATCAATAATGCCCACCTTAGTTTATTGAGATCACTATGCAAATATGCATGACATGCAAATGCAGGATATCGATGAAAGCTACATCTATGGAATGTACAACTGATATATCATGAGTGCATGAAATATATTTTTAAATTCACATAAACTTGCATTCACATATTGAAACTTAATTGTGCTATTCACATAATGTTTACTAACTTGAGAGTTGAGACTTTTTAGTTCTGTAAATAAATTTATCTATATCACAATTTATAGCTAGGTTTGAGTTTCTTTTGGCAAGCATACACTAGATTTAGCATCGTTCCCCAGATTCAGGTTAGAAATGAAGGGTTGTGAAGAAAAAAGAAGAAAATTGGTGGAGAAGAGTTTACGGCAAAATATTCTAAAGACAATAAAAAAAATAGTTTCAGTAGTTAATTAGAAACTTTAGTGCTGTAGTTTAATCTGTGAATAAATATGCAAGCATCTTTGTTAATATAACCATGGTTTAAGGCTGAATGGAAAATACTTTTTAGTATTTTGATAAAAGAAATTCCTAAGTCTTGGATTATAGGCCAATTTATCCTGATTCACATCAGAGCATACTTATAAATATGATCAAGAGGTAGCATATCAGTACCGGATATGGGGTCCAAGTCCATCAATTAATTACATTACTCATGTAGTTTGATTTGCACTTACATGCTCACATAGTCATTCTGATTTGCACTTGCACCTATATATGGCAAAGAAGAAGAAAATAGGTAGGGAATAAATTGAGCAAAATCCTCCAAAGACTATAAAAATACTTTCCAACATTTTATTAGGAAACTTAAACAATTAGTTTAAATGTTTAATCTAGGAATAAATATGCCAACATCTTTGCTAATAGAACCACTGTTTATGGCTAAATGAAAGTCCTTTCAGTATTTTGTTTAGAAATTTCTACGATTTTAAGCCAACTTATCCTGTTTCACAGCATACTAGTAAATGTGCTCGTGCCAACCCAAGAAGGAGGTAGCAAACAATCAGTACCCAATATATGGGGTCTGAGTTGTGTGTTTTTCATTTCCATTGTAGTCTGCAATCGATGCACTAATAAGGCATTTTATTTTGCTTTGCCTGACACAAATAGATTTTAATTGAATAGAATGTTTTTATCTTATTAAAATGATCAGAGAAGCTTTTCTTTTTAAACTAAATTATATATCCATCATGTAGCCCCCAGGTATAGCTGAGGTGCAGTCTCTTGGTTTTTCAGTTGCTGATTATGGGGATATCAGTGAATCAGATCAGACCCCTTTGCCCTGTTCAATTTTACCACCTTTTGAAGAATTTAACCAGGATCCTGCAGCAGTTAATAATGAGTTTCTTAATAGAAATATTGAACCTACTAAGGATGCTTTGCCTTCATCCGTTTCTGGCCATTCTACAGTCCCTCTATCAAGTAAGTATGATTACGTGACAAAAGCTGAAGCAATTATAACATTGGCATCAGAATATTCAGCAGTTGAAGCACCCAGAAGTGAGTTCTCTACATCGATTTTCAGAAGCCCATATCTTCCAAAATCCAAAAGGGTTGAAAGCCCTTCAAGTTATTCGGCATATGTATACAGTGCAACTCCACCTTCTTCTCCACAAGTGGGGTCATCAGTAGAGAAGGCTGAACTTTCTGCCGGATCAAAATTTCCTACTGGGGCTTGCGATACAAACTCTATTCATTCCCTACGGTACTATAATCATGTTGAGGGCAGGAAAAATAGCGTTGACAAGAATTCACTTAGAATTAATGAGATGACCTCTCATAAAGATGATTCAGTATCATCTGTCTCTGGAAATATTTTACCTAGTTCTTCAAAGAAGACTGAGAACACCTTGGAAGCAGGGCATCTCCTTCTGTCTTTGAAGACAGCTTTTCCTACCGAAGTCGAATGCAGCATGTTCCAGGCTGCCATGTGTAGGATAAGGCATATTCTGTTACCTTGCAACAACCAAGTTCCCATGGCAATAGATATGATTGCTGGCCGAAGAGTATCTGATCAGGTCTTGAGTGATACAGTCCTCATGCCAAATGTGATCTCCAATAGGTTTGAATTGAAAAGGAAAGATTCAATACCTGTACGAATAGCTGGTGATATGGATGCAGTGCTGGATCGTCCCGTAGCTGCTCCAGTTGGTGTTTGGCGTGCTGTTGGAGCTCCTAAAGTTGCAAAGCTTTCAAATACAATCAAAGTTGAAAACTCCTCATCTTTTTCAAACAGTACTTTTATTGAGGAAGACTTGCGTATCAATGGCCAAAGGCAATCTCTAAAGGAACTGGTTGATGCTATAGCATTATTAGTTCAGCAGTCTACATCCTTTGTTGACATTTCTCTGGACACATGTGATGGAGATGGACCCTATGCCTGGCTTGCCTTACAGGAGCAAATCCGGCGTGGATTTGCTTGTGGCCCTTCTACTGTTCATGCAGGCTGTGGTGGTCTTTTGGCATCTTGCCACTCTGTGGACATTGCTGGCGTGGACTTAATTGACCCACTTTCTAGTGATGTAAGCTTCTGGTCTTGATAGTTACTTCCTGCCTGTCTGTTTTCTTATTCAGTGAGTGGCACCAGAAACTGGTAGCATTGCATTTTTTTCTTGATATTTTAAATAATTTTCACCATCTGCCTTTTTCATTACGTAATACAATACAAGCTACAAATATCGCAACTATGAAGCAAAGCTAACGGTGGAACCCACTAGTTTGCTTCTTTAAACCATTGTTCAGCACTTGGTGAGCGGTTAAAGTTAAAGATGTTGCCACTCAGGTGGCTTAACTGACATTAATAGATTGGAGAGTTGTTCCACAATGGTCTTATTGTTAGAACAGTCTCCAGCAGTTGTGGCCTACAATAAGATTTTTTATTTTTTTTCAGTTTTCTGTTATTTTTGATATTTTTTATACATTTCATTTATTTTCACCTCTTTTCTGCATTTTTATTTCAGTTTTTTTTTGGTCCTCCACTCATGCATGAGTCAGGACCATAAAGGTCCCTGACCCTAGTGGACTTTAAAGAATACAACATTCTGCATGCATATAAAGTCTATGAAACCTGTGCATTAATTTACAGGAATCTCAATGACTGAATCTTCCATTTATTGGATTCATGTTTTCATTCCACTTTGGTAGTTCATATTATCAGTTTGCTAACTAATTGTTATAATTCATATGGAATACAAATTCTCAAATCTATTAGCATGCAGATATCAATGCATTTGTCCTGTATCAACACTGAATTTTCATAATTGAAATATGTTTTTTTCCTTTACAACAGGTTCATGCATCGGCAGTCTTTAGCTTGCTTTTATCTGACGTAAAAGTAGCTTTGAGGAGTGCTTTTGGAAATTTTGGAAATTTAGATGGGCCTTTGTCTGTGAATGATTGGTGCAAGGGCAACAGCCAATCTGGCGATGCTGTCGTTACTGGCGATATCCGTTCTGCCGACTTTAGTACTAGTGAAACGAATGATTCATCGAGTACAGCAACCTTTGTTGGAGAGCCAATTAGCCCATCAACAGCTTTAGGTGGTGGCATATCTTCTCTTAAAGGTATAATTTCTCACGAAACCATGGGAATTTTCTAAATGCCACATACAACTGAAATAGCTAATCACACAGATGGGAGTCGAATTGATGATTCATCTCATAGAAGATCAAACCAAGAAACAGAGCAACAATTCAGTGGTTCTCGTTTTAGACCTACTATTTCAGTGCTTCCATTTCCTGCTCTACTTGTTGGGTATCCCTCTGACTAATAAATAAGTTACCATTACGTCTGTTGTTGTAGTGTTCCATTGCCATTGTAAGCATGCAGACTTTTCTAATAGGTATCAGGATGATTGGTTGAAAACTTCAGCAAATTCTCTTCAATTTTGGGAAAAGGGTGCACTTGAACCTTATGCTCTACAAAAACCTGTGAGTTTCTATTTGGTTGCTAAATACATGGCAGTGCATTTTCATTTCTTGTGCACGTTTGTACGTTAGTCAATTCACTGAAACTTGTTGCTTGCTTTATCTTGCTAGTATCTTTACTTGGTAGTATCATTCAATAGACTGTAGTAGATGTTATTCTATTGTTTTGTGTTGTTGGTGATCCTGGAACTTTGTAGCTAAATTTTGTCTTCTTTTGGTTGCAGATTACATATTATGCTGTATGCCCAGATATTGATATTCTTACTTCTGCGGCAGCTGACTTTTTCTTGCAAATAGGAACAGGTTGGTGTGTTAAATGCTATTCAGGTCCCATTCCTAATGGACACTCAACTTGTTTAAGTAGTTTCCTTATTTATCTTTCAGAAATTATGCTCTCGTTTGTTTCCATTATGTCATTCTTACATTTTTTAAGATTTCTTGCTTTTCCCTCTTGTTAAAGTAGATAGAGAATAGAATTCATGTACTACTTGATCATAACAAAGGATTACATTCCCTTGTATGTAGGAGAACATATACTTAACCTGTAAGGAACCTAATAAATGGATAACACAAAGAACTATATTAGGATTCATTTACTTTAACACTCTCCCTTAAATTAGTACATTTAATATGTACAGTTTGTTACATAATGATTCTTTATATCATTGACAAAGAACTATATAACTTGAAAGGAATGAATGTAATAGGAGCAATAGTAGATGTTGTAACGCTAATAGCAGCAATACATATTAAATAGCAGCAATTAATCACGTTGACCATAAGACAGTAGTACAACAGGAAAGTGTTTTTTTTCTTTTTTTTTGAAAAACTTAAAACTTTGAGGATTTTTGGTGCATTTTGCAATTTTAGAATACTATTGGATTGAAATGCAAATAACTAAATAAATCGTAACTTCATTCTTCTCCCTTTTTTTCTTCTTCTTTTAGTCTCCACCGCCTTCCTTCATAGGGAGCTTCTTTTCCTCCTTCCTTGTGTCGACTTCAGATCATCGGTTTCAAGATCGTTGTCGTAGTCGAACTTGTCGATGGGAGTGACAAACACTTTAGATTTTGCTACAAGGAGCTGGAGGGAAGGGAGCTAGACGATGTGGGAGGTTCGATTGTAGATGTCAAGGAGGTTGGGGTTGGAGATGACCTTGAAGGCCTTGTAGTTGACGATGATATTGCCCTCATTGTCGCACCTCTGGGACGGTCGTTTAGGATATTAGGGATGATGAAGGCTGGTTGAACACATGGGGCTTTTTCTTTGGCAGGATGACATAGACCTTTGCCTGGAATCGCCTGTGTTTCTGATAGGATCTGACCATTTCTTTCCCTTTATTTTTCTCTTTAGGCTCAACAACAATGTGTTAGGTCAGATGTGGGCCCCACGGTGGTAAATCAGGCTTTGGATGAGAAAAGAGGTTTTTTCGTAGGTTTGCCATCGCTAACGGTGGTGCGGCGACGGTGGTTTGGTGATAGTGGTGGTTGTTGCTCTCTATCCTTTTTTTTCCTTAAACATGAAGCTCTGATGCCATGTTAAGATGATGGAGAATTATGTATATTATTATAACAAAGGATTACAATATCCTGTACATAGAAAAATACATACTTAACATATAAGGAACTTAATAAATGTATATTACAAAGATCCATATACGGATCCATTTACTCTAATTCCTTTATTCCTTTTATCTTTTCTATCTCATCTCTCTTGAACAAGGTGATCACTATATTTATTCCATGGAGGCATGAATACTTGCCCAATAAGAACTACTCAAGACATAGCTTTTGACATGGGCCCATGTTAGTTCGAGCCACCTAGAGCTAGGTCTATTGGCCCAACAGCCTCACCTATGACTACTTAGCTTTAATTACGCTTCCTTTTGGACCAGTGTATGTATTAACTCTCTTTCACATCGAAAACCTGATATTCACCTTAAGTTTTAATTATATCTCACTTAAGCATCGGAGGGAGTCTTGATCGGTTCGGCGATACCCCTTGATTTCTTTTCTTTCTCTCTCTTAGGCTCGTCCAACCATTCTTTTGTCAATCACTTTGGGGCGTACCAACCTGCTTCGAGTGGACCCATTGAATAGACAAATGTGTTTTGATTTGTTAGTAGGGGGAAGCCGTACAACGAGTGATGGAGATCACATTAGAAAACTTTGCTGATCCTTTATGAATCACATTGTTGTGGGGATGAGGTCCAATGCAAAATATGCGGCTCATCTAACCAAGACATAAAGGAACAACTGTATTAGATGAAAGTTTGCCTCATGAAGATGTAGAAGGGACTAGCCTTGCCAACGTATCCGAGGGTGTCAAGCACTCATCATTTACTATGTAGGTTTGAGCTGAGTCTCTCATTCCCTAGTTGATTCAAGATGTTGCACTTGGAAGCATGAAATGGGATAGGTGACCCTATGGACCATGTACAAGTCATACGAGACCTTTTCGGAGTCTAGTGTGTCACACCTTTTTTCTTTGATTTACTAGAATCATAGTGTGCGACATTGAGATGGTTTGGAAATCTACTCTCCGTTTAGCCTTTCCCTTGGCTTTTTACTCAATCCAAGGTATCTTGGCACAAGTGATACACCCCCGATCACTTGCACCTTGGTTAGCACGCACACGCACAAGTTGAATGCTTGAGATGTAGGGAATGCCCCTTTTTTATATCATTTATAGAACTCCTTGGTTAAATGGACGGGAAGGAGGAATATAACATACTCATTTTGTCGTATTCCTCTTCGTCTACATGTTTATTTACACATGCACAAACCTACGCCATTATGTTCATAACGGCTTAAGATCAATATTGTCCGTTATACACATTATAGTCCCCATTAATGTGTTGACTGTAACGGTTTATTTGACATGTGCACTCACCTGTGCACATTGAAGCTCTGCCCACACACCATTATGTACCTTCAGGCTCCGTTACACTTGTGCATTTTTGTACCATAACACTCTATTAAGTATGCACAATAATGCTTTGTTCCCTGGTTGGAACTTAAGTGGTTGTCGATGCGTATCAACCCATCGTTTCATGTTCCTCTCTGTCAACATGAGATTGTCTCGTGCTTCTTCAATGCACTCCTGGTAGTCACACGTAAGGTGCATTATTGTTGGACACTTATTTTTAACGTGCTTCACCACTTTCAGGGATGTTAGGGGTTGGCATCCCATTGCTAGTTCGAATGGATTCTTCTTAGTTGAAGAGTTTGAGTGCAAATTGTGGCAAAACTAGGTTATGTCTAGTAGCTCCACCTAGCTGGTAGAGTCTTGAGAGACAAGACAGTCTTCCCAGGAAGGGGTTGACTCTGTGAAAGTTCTTTTGGTAGGGAGAATCGCGGGACGGTGATTGCTCCTCCACAAGGTGGTTTCACCGTAGCAGTGCAGAACGTCGTGGTAGCTCCTCGGTGGATGGCTTGTAGCCAGAGTTAGGTTTCCTGACGTCGGACGTTCCAACTAACTGTGTGTGGTTTTGGCCCTCAACTAGTAGTCTCGGTTGTGGCTTTGGCCAGTGTTGGCCTGGCTTGCGAGGTTTTGAGAAAATAGTTTGCGAAATGAATTTAAAAGGAAAATTAATTATAGTTTTTTTTTCCCGTGGTTTTCCTAGGGATGCGTACTAGGTGACTTCTGTCACTAATACGTTTTTCCTTGTGTTTTTTGGTTTGCCGGTGTAGGCATGTAGAGAGTTAATGTAGTGCATATAGTCTGGATTCTCCTAGTTGCACACACAAGTTCTTGGTAGTTAGATATTTACTGTTTGGTTTAAATTTTCCCGTAATTTTATTTGTTTTAAATTATTATGGAAAATGTTGGGCGTGACAAACCGTCTAGCTTTAGAAGTCTAGTGATGAAGTCCATAGATAAGCTTTTCCATGGATCATTAGTTATTGATAGTGGTTGGTGATGGTCCGCCTTCGTACGCTTCTCTGTTTTGTCGAGTTAGCACACGACACAAGTTTTCACATAGAACTCTACATTTTGTTCCATGAGGGGCCAATAATAGCTTGTGCTTAACAACGCAAGTGTGCACTCGATTTCTAGGTGCCCCACCCACGTCGTATCGTGCGTCTCTTTTAGTAACAGTTTACGCAGGCCACTGGTTTTGGATACGTAGGGCCACCTACCCTTAGTGTATAGGATCCCATCTTCAATCCAAAATCGCTTGGTAATGTTTTTCTTGAGTTGCTTCAAAAGGTGGACTGTTACATTGTCTCGTAATGTCTCGTCCCAGATGCACTTAAGGAGATCTCTAGTAACGGTGCTGAGTATCGTTAGAACATGTGCATTGATGGTGCTTTCACTTTCGTCACTTGCACAATTTAGTGCATCTGTAACCTTGTTGCTCTTGCCTGACATGTATTGAAGAGTGAAGTTGAACTCCCAAGAAAATCTTGCCACCGTGATTACTTCGGTATCAACTTCTTTTGTCCTTAAAAACATGATGTGACATTATTGTTGGTGTATACCACAAAATGTGTCCTGAGCAAGTAGTGTCTTCAAACACGAAGGCAATGCACGATGGTTGTCATCTCTTTCTCGTGCATGGAATACTTCCTTTCTGTGTCACCAAGCTTTTTGCTCTCGAAAGCAATGGACCTCCTTTGCTACATAAGCACACCATCGATCACATAATCGGATGTGCCTGTCCATGCATCGAATGGTGCCTCGAAGTTGGGTAGCCTTAGAACATGCTTTGACACCATCGACCTCTTCACTTGATGGCAAGGCCTTACGCCTCACACTTGATGCAATCCCCTCACGTATGGTTGGCATATCCATCATTTCCCCTCGTCGGAGGTTGTCTCGTAGTTGTAACGTTGTGAGCGTTATTGTCTCGTCCTTGTCTTGTGAAACACGTACAAAATGGGGTACATACTCTCGCATCCAGCGTCTGCACTATCGTTGAAGCGTATTGCACTATCGTTGTAGGACTACCCTATGTAGGAGTCCTCCACCTCAGGTCTTTACTTTAAGAACTCTTCAAAGGTTTACTCTAGGACAAACACAAGGTACGCTATCTCAGCATCTAAACTCGAGCCACTTGGGGATTCTAATCCTTGATCCTACTACTTGGGCCATTTGGGGACTACCCTGGCCTTACTAATTGACAGCCACAATCTTGGACTTATACTTGACCCTCTAGAGGTATAAGTTGTCTTTGGTCTACCAGTACAGTGCTACGGTTTTGTAACTCATACTACTCGACAACCTCGATCTTAGACTTGCACTTGACCCTTTAGGAGCGTCAATTGTCTATGGTTTGCTAATACGATACTATAGGTATTGTGATTCTTATCAAAATTACAGAAAACCTTGGAAATCATTTTCCCAAATCTTTTGCAAAATTATACATTTCTTTTCTAAATCTTTTAGGAAAAATCATTTTAAAATTATCTTAGAATCGTCACAAAACATCATGCAAAACACTGCTCGAAAAGCCATGACAAACCACAAAATTTTGACCAAGCACCACCAAAGTCAACGTGAAAATCACTCAAAACCACCGTGAAAACACCCATTGCAACCACTACCATAGTGGCTGTATGGGGAAAATGCACCCATGACACTTGCATCCAATACGCATGGTAGAATACATGCCCAAAACGTGCCATAGGCCTAACAATTGCCTCGAGGCGTTGGGCACATACTGCCCGTCCTCAAGGGTAAAAACCTACAATAAATGGCGAATAAGAGTAAAACTCGAGAAATACGAGAATCCAAATCATAAACCACACATCGAAACACATACACATTAAATCTTGCATCTAAAATTCTTTATTCAACTAGAATATTACCATCCACAAGAGTTGGGTTCCTATACGAACCCAACAATGGTCAACCACCTTGGGACAGGATTTCCACTTGGTATCTCAAGCACAACCACAACAATAATAAAACGATTCTCACTTGGAATCTCAACACATTCACCACAACAGGTATAATATTAACGAGAATAAAAAGGAGGATGTCGATAGACACGTCTACACTAACATCGACTCCCGCATCCACTTGGTTATGGCAATGGCGTGGAAGAGCAGTGACACGACAGCGAGCGGCAACACGGCTACAGTGGACGGTGGCTATGAATGATGGCCAACAGTGGTGGGGATCAGTGGCAACAAACCTTCCCCCACCTCCCTCTTTAGGTCTGCTTTGGATTCTCCTCCTCCGATGCCTCTGAATCCTCCTCCCCTCTGTCTCTATGGTAGTGATGACGGAGATCGGCGACAGATGGCTGCTGAAGGGGGGTCGACGACAACAGCAACTCCCCTCCCTTCTCTTCGTCTTCTTCCTCCTCTCATCATCATCATCTTCTTTCTTTCTTTTTTCTCTGTTTGCAAGTGTGGCTCATGGTGGAAGAAAATGAAGGTTCTAGATCCAAAAGCCCAACAAATCCGGTTAAATCCAAAGTTAGTCCCGGGTCAAACTATAAAAATCTCTGTGCTAGCACAATGCATTAGGAAAACGTGCTAGTAAAACATGCCTCCAATACATGTTTGACCCATTGCAGACCATGGGTGTTACTCCTGCATTAAATGCTCTGGTTCCCTTTGCCACTCTGACATCCTCTCACCATTAATGTCTGGTTTGCTTGTTATTGCGCCCTCTTGCCACTAAGTACCCCACTCTCACCCAAGTTGCAAACTTGCAGCTGGGCAAGATGAGCACATTCGGCCCTATTCTTTGTCACACGGTGGTCATCCAACAGTGAAGAATAAATCAATTAAAAACTGCCAACCAACGGTCTGTAAAAAATTTGGCTGTTGATGGCAGGATTTGCAATTAATCACCAGCGAATTTATGCGCTTAATTGGGTGCTTAATAGGGAACGATTCCAATGGACAGAATTTGTGTTTGTTGGACTCTAAGAGGATACTTAATTTGCTGGCAAGTAGGTGGGGCACTTGCCCACTTATCCTATCCAGCCATAATTGGGTCCATATTATGCAAACCTGTGTGTTGCTGTCGATTAATCAGGCACTTACTCAAGTAAGCACGCACAACTTTGAACATTGAGAGCACCCCTATTAGTTTGCCTTCTTGATTCCATGAGCCACCCGCATGTTGTCAGTGACCACACTGGTCACCATTGTGGTGGTTGGAGCCATTAGCCACATCGACAACGATAGTCAATTGCACAAGAACTTTTTAGTACTTTTACTAGTTTGTCAAGGTCTATATTGTCCCCTTTGCCAACTCGAGTAGGCTTGTAAAGGCAGTCCATCATAGCTTTCGATATGAGGTGAGCTTTCAGTCACATTGATCTGCTTGTATGGGCTCTTTGTCATGTTGGTTTTGGTACTTTTCTCTATCTAATGTTGTGCGAGATCCCCTGCTTACTATTTAGTGCCAATCACAGATGCAACATGATTCCACGTGATTTCGTTTACATATTGTTTTTCTACTATTTCTTGTATTTGTCTACATGTGTGGTTCCTTATCATTTCTTTACATGATTGACGACTACTAATCAATTGACACTTTCCTTCCATCTGACGTAATTGCCAAATTTAAAGGTTACAACGGTAATGATCCAGACTCAACTGATTCGTGAAAATCTTAGATCCAACAATCATGCATAAAATGCTTAAGTTAAAGTCGATATGGTAGTTGACATTTGTCTTTATTTGACTTCATCCACTATTTTTTTTAAAGAAAAAGTTAACATCAAACGATCATTATAAAAGAGGCACACGCATTAACATCTAAATACAGATCCTTGATTTCTCCTTGTTAAACCCAGATTTGACAAAAAAATTGGTTAAATCAATAAAAAGTTAGGTGCTTAAATGTCCAATAGGTTGATGGTGCCTTGGGAGGCGCTTCAATTAACTATGATTACAACAACTATCTATAGTGTGTTTGAGAATTTCATAAAGAGGTAATAATCACACATAATTTTAACACTCCTCCTTAAGCTGAAACATACATATCGACCATGTCTAGTTTATCACACATAGACTCAAACATCTCAGCGCTCATCCTCTTTGTGGATGTATCTATTAACTGCTCTGAAGATTGAGTATAACGGGTAGAGATAATCCCTCTCATGATTGTCTTTCACAAAATAGTAGTCAATCTCGATGTACTTTGTATGTTCATGAAAGGTAGGATTGTTTGTAATAAAGATAGTAGTTTGATTATCACACCGCATAGACATAGGAACTTCGACATCAAAATCAAGTTACTCTAATAGTGATTTTATCTGCTTCATCTCACACGTTGTTTGTACTATTGTAGGTGACTATTGTACTCCTAGCAGTGCGAGTCACCAACTCCTTCATACCACGACTAGTGAGTGCAACTATTTCCTCATCTATAGCAGTTTTCCAATAAGGAAGAGAAAGTACCTCCTGATGCTTCCTAGGGATGGACTGTGAAGAAAGAGATAAGGTAAAACTACGAAATCAAGGGTGAAGAGAATTATAAGATACAAAGTGAGAAATAGGATAGACAGTGTAAGAGTGAGTATTTTTCCAAAAGGCAATGGGTAAATCTGAGGAGTTGGTGGGCGGATTTGTATTTGCAGAGGAGGACGGTTCAATAGTAGAAGGCATTGGGGCATGTTGACGTTGCTGATAAATCTATAAGGGACAAGTAACTTTCGATTGCATAGTAGGACCTCTATGAGCATTTATATCCTATAACTTAACAGCGGATGGAAGGAGAACAAACACACTGGATGATGGAGACACATCATAGTAGGATGCTGTTTCGAAAAAGGCAACATTGGCAGACACAAAATATCGTCGGGTAGGGAGATGAAAACACTGATACCCCCCCTGAGTTTTAGAATACCCGACAAATACACACTTGATCGATCGTGGAGACAGTTTGTCTAAACCAGGAGAAAGATCTTGGACAAACGCCACACACTCAAACACTTTGGGAGTCAAACTAAATAGACTGGACTCAGATTTGAGGCGACGTAGTGGGACTTCACCTCCCAGAGGTGCAAAAGGTATTCTGTTGATAAGGTAAGTGAGGATAAGTACGACATTAAATCACAACTACTTTGGGACATGCATATAGACCATAAGAGTGCGAGTGACATCTATTTGTCTATGTTTGCATTCTGTAATCCCATTTTACTGTGAAATATAAGGATATGATGTTTGATGAATAATACCCAATGAAGCACAATATGAAGCAATCCAGAACTGAACAAACTTAAGAGTATTGTTAGTGTGTAAAAATTTAAGAGTAACATCAAAATGATTTTTTTATTTCTGCAAAAAAAGTTCTGAGTATATTATAAATATGACTACGATCTTTAAGCAAATATACCCTAGATACTTTAGAGAAATCATCAATAAAGACTATGTAATACCTATGATCCGACACAGAATGGACTCTAGACGGACCTCAAACATCACAATGGACCAACTCAAATATAGTAGTACTCGACACTAGACACAACTTTTTAAACGAAGTACGATAATACTTACCCAACTGACATAACTCATAATCAAACTGCGACACAGAGTATTAAAGCAAGGCTTATTGAAGCTTTTGATGAGACGGATGACTCAATCGATAGTGTCACAAGGATGAAGACTCGGAAGTAGACGCCACAGATGTTAATCTTTGAGGTATATCGTTACGACCAGTAGGTATACCTCATTTCCTCGCTCACTGTTCAAACCAATCCTTTTCCTCATCTGTAAATCCTGAAATATACAGTGAAAAGGAAAGAATGTGACGTAACATTGTAACTGTTTTGTGATGACTAATGGAGAATAAATTTATTGGAAAATTAGGAACAGAAATGACATTTTCATGTGACTATTGTGAAGAGGCTTGCACTACCCCTTCACTTGAGACAGGACACGTTCGACCATTAGCAATTGTCACAGACCGAACATCAGATAACTCATAAATTGGGTAAACAAATTACGTGTACCTGACATATGCGAGGAGACACTGAAATCAATAATCGAAGAGGAATCCTTGGATATAAGCAAGGCACTAGTACCTGAGGAGCTAGCTTGGGTGGTTGTGGTAGCAAAGTCTGTGACATTTAGTTGTTGGAGTTTTTCATAGTCTGCCTATGGAATTGTGAATATCTACTTCTCAGTAGTAGTTGCAGCGACGTGTAACTTTGTGGTGACATTTGTCGTCTGTAGTCGACCAATAATATTCCAACATTTCTCAATTCTGTGTCCTAATTGTCTGTCGTGTGCACATTGTGGACGTCCACCTACATCACCTTGACCACAACCTTGGGAAATGCCATGCCCTCGACCGTGTTGTGCTACCATGACTGACTGCTTTGATACTATAGGAGAAGCGGCTGTAGAAACCCAAAGAATCTTTGCAAAGGTCGTCTGTAGATCTAGGACGCTGTCAGCACCTAAAACATGACCCCTGATATGAGAGTCGAGTCCTGGGTTCAGGCTGGAGAGATACACTCCAACTGCCAACTCCTCACGATACTGACGCAGTCTCGTGATATTAATTGTCAAAGGCTAATAAACATCTAATTCATCAAGTAGGACACGGAGGACAATGAAGTGCACTGAATAAATCGATCTTCATGTTGTAAAGTAAACAACTGTTCGTATATCTCATATGTCCAAGATACATATGTCAGATGTAGTGTGTCCTATATCTATTTTGCAGGTTGCAACAACATGACTTCTCGTACAATTGAGGGTTTCATACTGTTGGCTATCCATGTAATAATCGCTGCATCATTAGCTAACCAATTTTCATATGTGTCAAACTTGACATTTGGAGGTAGATACGCGTGGAGTTTCAGTTTCCTATATTCCAAAACGAAGGTTTCGAAGTTCTGTGACCATAGAAGGTAGTTGGGGTCAGAGAACTTCTCCGACGTGTCACTCATATACTTAACTAAGGAATCCTTGGAAGCCATTGTGACTGAAAATTAAAGAAAATATCCAATATATGGTCTGAAAATGATAGACTGAACTGGATTGTTCACCAACACGTGTGGATGAGACATATCTACACACAATGGAGACCATAACAGAGACCAGAGGCTTGAGTAAAGCCTAGAACATGACCTAAATTGTCACACTGCAACAGGAGAGGGGTTGGGCTACCCCTACATGGGAACTGGAGGGGACGAGAGGCCTCACCAGCGGTTGACCATGCGCCGGCGAGGCCTTACGAGGCTACGGCTGCCCGGGACTAGGCTGGAGAAGGCCTGCAGAGGGGCTGGACTAGCGGAGGAGGGCCAGAGGAGGCCTGGACAGGCCTGACGTCACTGGAGAATGGCCTGGCTCGCCGGTGGTGGTGTGTGGGAAGCCCGGTTAGGGTTGACGGCAGGAAAAAGAGGGGCAGCCGGGTGGTCTGATGGTGCCAGAGGGCTGATCAGACAAAGCACGGTGCGGTAGAAGGGCTGACGGGTTGGATAAAACCCTAGGTTCTCTCCCGAAGCTCTGGTATGATGATAGAAATAGAGGGTAGAAGAGAAAAAGAGATTATCTTGTAGATGATGAGAGGTTATATATATATATATATATATATATATATATATATATATATATATATATATATATATAAAA
>JAMKQA010145801.1:0-13478 GCA_024699735.1 Posidonia australis | reverse complement strand
TTGATTAGGGTTTAAAAATTTGATTAATTAGGGTTTTATTGGATTTTAGGTTGATTTAAGTGGATTTTAAGTGGATTAGGGTTTTTGTTGGATTTTAAGTGGATTTGATTGGATTTTGTTGGATTTTTAAGTGGATTTGATTGGATTTTTTTGATTAGGGTTCTTATTCGGGTTTTGAGGGATTTTAGGTGAATTTTAGCTGGATTAAGTGTTTTATTTGTTTTTCAGTGGATTTTAAGTTGGATAGTGTTTTACTAGGTCAAGTGGGCTAGTGTGGGTCTGATTGGGACCTGTGTGGACTAGGATTTTGGTGGTCGCGACAAGAGCATCAACCAGAGGAGCCTGCTGCCTAATGAGCTCAAAATTGGGGTGTCTACACCAATAAATTACATGAATCTTACATAAAATTTTTATTGTGTTGTTGATAGTGGTGGCTAGATTTGGTAGAGGTGGTCGACACTCTAGTGGATCTGTTGGACGTGGTTCATCGGAAGATCAAGGAATTGATCCTATTGCTTACATGAGTGCTCAGTTGCTTGAGTACATTCATTCATAGAGTCTACCACCACCTGAAATTGGATGGACACCACCTACCACTTTGGTTGAGGCTCTCACCTCCCCTCTTGTGATTAAACATGGTATTACTCTATAGAGTAGTGATGCACGCCATGTTCAGCTAGAGTTGTCTCCCCCTCTAGCTGTAGTAGGTAAATAATATCATGAAATTATTGTTTTTAAGTTTTTATATTATCTTGGACTTACTAACATATGTTTAATTTTATTGATAATTAACAAGAACAACAACAACAAGGAGGATATGCTCAAGTTTATCTAGGACCTTGAGTTCTTTTAGTGCTTGACTCAGATAAGTAACTTATTTTTCTATTTAATTTGGTGTTAGTCAACATGTTACTTTTTTCTATAGTTAACTTGATTTAATTGTAGTAACTTCAAGAGGAGTAACAAGATCTCTTCTGAGATCACAAATATTTTTAGATCTTATGCATCGACCATCAAGTACCGGTTGTTGCATTTGCATTTGGATGAGAAAAAGAATGTTTGATGTGTTATTGGTAATAAGTAATCTTTATCTTTATCTTTAATTTAAACAATTAGTATATTAAATTAACAATGATGTTGGATTTATACAGAATAAGTTTACGCTTTCACCTAAATGTACCAAGGAAGATTATCATGTGCATTTTACAAAATTAATTAAGAAAAGGATGAATGATATTTACTATAGGGCATAGATAGATGCATTGGCAAAATATCCTGAGCCTTACGATGAGTATCAGGTAGTCAAGACATTTTCTCTGCATAGGAGAGGTAATTAATGTTTATGCTAAATTTATGTTGTGTTTATTGTTTTATTGTAACACTTATAAAATTCATTTTGTAATTATTTACATTTTAATGAATTTATTTCCTAAATGGGTATTACTGTTCCGAGGCCCATTTGTGTCTTTGTGTTTTTGGACTTGGGCCTTGTGGGCTGGCTTCTATTGCATGTCGCTGTACGTAGTTGGCACTATGCATGGTGGCACTGTGCTTGTGGGGCCTAGGGGTGGGTCCGTGTGGGCTGGTTGGTGTGTGTGCTTGGTGCAGGGAGTTGTTGGCTCGCACGGTGTGTTTGGTGGCTGAGATACGTAGGTATGCATGTGCAGCAACTTCCTCTACCATGTATATAACACATGCATGGGGCAAGACTTCTCCAATACACCTCCCTCTCTTCTCATCCTCGCCAACATCTCCTCCCCTATTTTTCGACGACGACCAAGTGGTGTGGAACACTAGAGCCTAGTCGAGTCTTCTCTCACTCCTTCCCTTTTCCCCCTCCACTCCTTCTCCATCTCCTCCTTCACTCCTCCTTCCCTTCTTTGTTGGTGGGTGCGGGTGAGGAACAAAGAGAGAGCCCAAGAGTGGGAGAGCAACAGGAGGAGGCATGCCGTGGCTTGTGGCAGCATGTGGAGCTCAGGTGGTGTGCCCCTGTGGTCTTGTGAGGCCCGACGAGGGTCGTGGTCGTCGGAGTTGACCGGAGGAGTGCCAAAGAGCGTTTCTCAGGTACGCATCTCCAACCCCTGTAATAGAGATCATGAAAATAGTAGAAATTGATAGGATTGCATGAAATCTAGGTAAATTTACATTCCTAGAATTTATTGTGAATTTATGAGAATTTATGGTGGATTTATGGGCATTTATGCCGGTGGTTGTGTTTTGGATCGTTTTGACCCTTATGCCTTTGTGATTTTATATCTTGATGCATGGTGGATGGATTTTGATTTTGTTTGTTGGATTTTGGAGTATACTTGAGGGTCTACATCTTATGTTTTACGCAAGATTTTTGGTGTTGGTTTTGCGAGTCCGATCGCCGATCCCAGTTGGGCGATTTTGAACAATAGGGTTGGGTTGTTTTTCTATTTTTCGTAGAATTTGGCATACCAAACCATTTTGGTATGCCCCTTTTTTGTTAGATTGGGTCCTTTAGTCGAAATTCGATCATCTGATTTTGGACGGTCGACCGAATCCGTGAATTTTGGTGGACCGAACCATTTTTGATATTCCAATTTTGGCTAAAGTGTTGACCGTTGACCTGTTCGATCAACTAACCCAAATCAGTCTACCAAACTAGGGATTTTTGGCATACCGAATCCCATTTTTGGCATGCTGAATCTAGGCCCAAACACTTTTATAAACATGATTTCCAATGATTTTCTGGATTGGTTTGTATTGTCCCATTGAAATAGGATTGTAGGCCGTAAGTGGTGGTCCCTTGGGACACTTGATGCGCCGCTTTACCGAGATTTTGGAAGAATTTTCAAAGATATATAAAATGGTTTGAAAAATGATTTCAAAAGAGATGAGTCGGCAGATTTGGAAAATAGTTTTCCTAGTTTTCTGTGTACCAATCGAGACAATGTGAGACCGTGTCGTAGGGACCAGGGAACGTGACGACATTCTCGGGTGGTCGGGCGCATCTCCCTTGTCGAGGTTGGGGGGCCGAGATACCTGAGGCTGAGGGGCGTCAGGTTTTGGAGGTATGAGACTCCTTAAGGTGTCTTGTGACATGACAGGGAGGTATGATATTCCTACTGTCGTTGTGAGCACTAAGGATCGGGTGTTGTCAGGTGTGGAGGTATGATACTCCCTCCTGAGCATCGTATGTAGAGGACGCCATGAGGAGGCAAACCTTGTGGTGGCCAATGCAAGTAGGGTACGTGCCCCATAGCTGGTCTCGTCCTGAGAGACAGGACAACCTTCCCAAGGTGGGGTTGGCTTTGTGAGGGTTCTCTAGGTAGGGAGAATCGTGGAACGGTGATCGCTCCTGCACAAGGTGGCTTTACCGTGACAGTGCAGAACACCATGGTAGCTCCTCGGTGGACTGTTTGTGGCTAGAGATTGGTTGCCTAACGTCGGGCTTCCTGACTCAAAATGTGTGGTTTTAGGCTATTGAGGGTCTTTGCTTGTAGTTTTGGACTAGTAGAGCCCTATTTGTGGTTTTGGCTAGTGTGGGGCTATTTGTGGGGTTTTGAGAAAATGGTTTGCGAAATGAATTTGAAAGAAAATTAATCATAGTTTTGTTTTCTGCTGTTTTTCATGAGGTACATGCTAGATGACTTCTATCACTCATGTGTTTTCCTTGTAGTTTTGATTTACAGGTGCAGACATGTGGTTAATTTAGCATAGTGCATATAGTCTGAAGTCTCGTAGCTGTACACACAGGTTCCTGGTAGTTTGGTATTTTCTATTTAGCTTTAATTTTCTCGTAATTTAATTTGTTTTAAATTATTGTGGAAAATGTGGGGCGTGACATTTATATATTGGAATTAACATATGTATTGTTGTTTAATGTTAAAACTAGGTAGAATGGGTTCTGTGTTTTTTTCCTACAAATCCGGAGTTCCAAATAAGGCCCATGGTGGGGAAGTCAAATCGCAAAAAACAAGAAATTCGCTCTACAAATAGATCACGAAGCCACAATGACCTTTGGGTTGAGTTGGTGAGGATATTTGTTCAACTTGATATTTTGTTTCTATTAAAATACAAAGAAACATATTCTCCATGCTCCTATAGAAATTAGTTTGACTTTTGATGGTGTGATTACCATTTGTTATCCACACAAAACCTGTCGCTAATATTCATATTTCCACTAATTATTCAAGATGAATATTTTTGTGAGGGCACATTGTATTGGTGATCTTCTAGTTTCTTTTTCTTTGTTTTTCCTTGATTTGATTACATATGTTTTACTGAATTGTGCAACTTTTATTTAATCATCTTTAGTCATGAAAGATTAAAACTTCTTTAAGTTTATTTTTTAGATGGTGGCATGCATGTTGGTTCAAGTTGTCAATTAAATAGCACTAAACTTTGAACTATATCCAATACCAGTAAGTAATTACTACATAGGAATAAAACATGGTTTTGACATAACATTGATAGAAAATGTACTATTAAATGTGTTACTTACATAACTTAGAAATTTAGCAAATTCTTGGATCTGAAATTTATTGAATGTGTTACTTACATTGATAGGATGTTTGTTTTGTTTCGGCCTGTCATAATTGCTAAAAATAAAACACCTAAGCTAAATACATTTGATTTATTTGAGAATTGCCCCTTCATGACATATTTTGGTGACATGTAACCACTACAACGCAACAATCCAATATTGCTCAATTTGAATGGTTTGAAAGCCTGTGAAGAATCTTGTGATTACAAAATATTATTGAAAC
Organism: Posidonia australis; assembly: GCA_024699735.1. Lineage (NCBI taxonomy): Eukaryota > Viridiplantae > Streptophyta > Magnoliopsida > Alismatales > Posidoniaceae > Posidonia > Posidonia australis. The sequence goes on along the minus strand of JAMKQA010145801.1, from coordinate 8,742 downwards.
TCATAATGTGCCAGCAACTCTAGTGGTTTTGGCTTGAGTTTGATCTCTACCAAAAAGTTTTGCTAATCAAAAATATAAAATTTTGGGGTTTGATCTCTAACGGGATGTTGCTTGCTTTCAAATCTCTTTGTATGATCTTGACCTAAGATTCTTCATGGAGATAGAGAAGTCCTCGAGCAATTCTTGCTACACTCTTGTACTTTCCTTCCCAATGTAATTGTCCTTTCTTGGTAGGATCTGCACTATAAAAAGATTGAGTTCTTTAGATATCTTTTAACTGGATGTTGGGAACTGCATATTTGACTGATTCCTAGATGAGTTCAGAATCTATACCAAATAGGAAGGTGTCTAAGCTTTTGTTTGACACATACTCATAAATTTGCAACTTCTCTCCTCCTTCCAAGAAAACACCCAATAGCTCGACATGGTTCCTATGCTCAAGTTTAATAAGCAACATTACCTCAATTTTCAATTCCTAGATTCCTTACTCTGAGCCTACTGAAAGCCTCTTTACTACGATTTCTTGGCCATTTGGCAATATTCCTTGCACAATGTTTTAAAAAATAGAAAATGGCCTTTAAATGGCTGGAGTCTTTAAATGTTTTTATGAAAAAATGAGAGTTTAAACCAAGGTTTAATGAAAAAAATGGACAAAATAAAAAAAATAAAATAAGTGTAGCATAATATGATCTTTCTTTTTTGTTCAAGAATTATTGCTGCCTTTTCTTGTACGGGTTGCAAAGTACAATGTTCTTGACAACTGTTGCACATATACAAATGCACTTGTTCAACATTCTTCATGGTCATCTACATTTCTTTTACCAATGGAATTGGCATTATCTACAATCAGCAAGCAAATTCGTAAGGAGTCTGAGCTAGGTTTGGACCACAACTTTGGCTTGTATTGAATAGGACTTATGCCAAGGTGTAAACATTACACCTTAGGGTCCATGCCTCATGTCTTGTGAGAAGTTATTTATTTACCAGGCTGTTGCTACTCACTCCATGTGACCCATAAGAAATACACGGTGAACAGTCCCTGGACATTACAAATGAACGGTTTGCATCATTGGGACATATGAGAAATGAGTTGAGAATTAGGTAAAACGATCTATAGAGTAAATAGGAATTTGTACAATTTTATATCTTACCAACCCAAATTGGTAGGGCCTATACACTCTTGAGGCTTCTCCAAAATAAACATATATTATATATGTGAACTTTTGGTCAACAGGTAAATGTGCTTCTTTTATGCCTTTGTGTCTCTACCACTTGTTTTTCTACAAAGAAGCTTTTCCTCTTTCTTCCGACTACATATACTTCTTATGGGTATAGGAATAGCTAATCAAACGTGAATCCTATTGTTAGACTAGGGCATCAAGTGACTTCACTAAGTAATTTTCTTTCTAGCATATGCTCTTGTTAAAAATAGTACCTTCTGTGAAGTCCTTCTATAACCATCTTCATTTAATATTTCTACATGTTCTGGTCAATCATCTTGACCTCTTGGATGTGTACTTCAGAGTTCAGACCACTACTCTTAGGTCTGATTATAAAGTATTGTAGTAAAACTTTTAACTGCACCATGTTTGCGTCTACAATTAAAGTACGATTACCTAATGTAATTTACCGCACCATACAAAAACATTTGTTCTTTGTTTAGGAATCTTGTAGAGAAATATATTCACTTGCTCTCACAACAAGAAGTTTGATTTATAGCTTTGTATTTATTTGAACTTTGGTTACTTCAACTTGCTTTGTATTTATAGTTTTTACTTGCTGCATTTTATTTCGTAGTGCGTTATATTCTTAAGAAAATGTCTTTTAAATTAATAATGTATATTTTAATTATTATAGGTCACTAAACTTTGTAGAGAACCAACAGTAGTAGAGTAATGGACTATATTCCACACTAGTATGTTAGAACATATTTGGTCAACTCCAGTTGTAAAAGATGTACTTGTAAGTAATAATGATTAGAATTAAAGTTGCTTTAATAATATACACTTCTATCTTATATTGTCTCCTACTAACCTTTTGTCTTAGTTTTTACAAGATAGGTATACCGTCTTGTATCGAGAGAAATATGGAAATGACAATGTTAATGAACACTCAACTTTTGATAAGAAACTTTAGAAGCAAGTTTTGATAGAAAGGAATGTAGGTAATTCATCAAGGAAATAAGGCCTAGGTAGTCTTGATCCATACTACTCAAAAGAGTCTATTATTAGTTCTTCTGTGGCTTTTACTACATTGTATCAATCTTTAACTCAAGCTTCTGCTTCATTTAATCCTAATTTCTTCAGTTCCCATTTGTCATAGATGGCGACTACATTGGAGAAGGGTTTAAGTGTCAAAATAAGGAATGAAATACATGCTTTGGAGAACTGACTAATAAGGTAAAGTTTTTTATAGTTTTAAAATTTTTGATATGTATTAATTTTCATATTTAATTCAACATTATAATATAATCATTATTTATCATAACATATTGTAAGTTTGTTTTTATAATCAGGTGATATAAGGACAAAGAGGGAGTTGATTTGTCGAGTGACGAGGACGATTATGAGTGTAGACGTGATCGTCGTTTTAGTCACGCACCTTCTTCAAAAAGTAAAGGAAAGCAAGTTCATAGAAGAAAAAAATGATTTGTATGATATTGTTTTGACATGTATCAATTCAATGTTGTGAACAAATGAATGTTTAAAACCTTATGTTGTAATAACAAATGATACTTATTTTATAAAATTTGTGGATGTGTAATGTGTGTCATTTAATATATTTGTGAATACAATTGAATGTTATTTTAGTAGGTATATTGTAAGCATTAATATATTTTTTTCCACTGCAATGCATTAGCAAGGACACTATAAGGACATGTCCTTGCAAATTATGGAACAAAATAGAATACTCACATATTTAGTGAGCATGTTGCAAGTAGATATTGAGGACTTAATGAGGATTTCGCCAAGACATTTCCTCGCAATGTTCTTGCTAAATATGAAATGTACATAACATATTTAACAAACACTTAGCGAGCATATTGTAAGGGGATATTGAGGACTTAGTGAGGGCTAAATTCCTTGCTAAATCCTCACTATAAATAAGCAAGCACATTGTAAGGATATTTCCTCACAATATCAATTTAACAACTTATTTTTTCTAGAGGACACATAGTCCTCACAATTTCCTCGCTATAGTATTTTCCAAAGACCTAGCGAGGATGTAGTGAAATGTCCTCACAAAATTGAATTTTTATTGTAGTGGTAGTTATAAATATTGAATTCATTTTGATGTAAAAGTACATTTTTACACATCATCTTCAAACCTGATCTACCCTCTCTTACTGTTTATATTTTAACTTTAGCATTAGAGTGCCTTCAGCAGCACAACACCTAGGGTCCTTTGACATTAGTTTGTGTTGTAGTTTTTAGGACAAAGTACAGGAGAACTGTTTTATTGGTTCATGCCAATAGACCTAACCACAAAATGAGCTACAAGGCTAGTTCGAAGGTGTAGTGTTGTGTTGACCGAGGGCAAGATTAGTTGATATCATCTATGGGAAATTCTTCAATGTGCATTATATGTTGCATCACACTAGACCTCTAAAATCAATCATCTAGAGTCACAATCGAGATCATATAGGAAGCCTTTAGGGCCCTCCAGGAGTAGGTGGCCTTACTAACAAAGGAGCTCAAGAGGACTAGATAGGCCTAGTAGGTTCAGTCTCAATGACAAGAAGAGCAAGCCAAATAGGCTATACCTGTCGAGCCAATGGCCACATATCTCAAGGGCCTGACTAGGCCACCTGAGTCTTAAATGAGCAACCTCATCTACAGTTTGTTGCCTCAAGCTCTCTCCCTTGGATAGATGAAGCAAACAGTCAGACATTCGGACCATCTAGCTAGGATGTTGAAAAGCATTTGGCGCTTATGGAAAGAAGATTGAAACAGATGGAGAAAGTGTGACATCTTTGCCTGACTATCCATTTTAATTGTAAATCATGTAATTAATTGTAACATTATATAAATGGTTTATTAATGGATAATCTGTTGATCTTTGTGTGTGTGGAGGTTTGTTGGCTTTCTGTGCACCTATTTGTATTGTGGGACCAATGTGGAGTCTGGTCAAACGATACACAATTGCCTTGGTTTCCATCCCTATTTTTTCTCTTTTCTTTCTTTCCTTTCTCTCTCCCTCACGAGCTCTCATCTTCTTCCTCTCCTTTCTTCTCCTCTCAGCCACCTGTGCCTCCACTATTATCTCTTGCTTGTCTCATCCCCTCCCTTGTCGTCTCAGGTGGAGGTGGGTTGGCGAGATGCGAGGCGAAGGAGATAAATGGGAGAAAAGAATGAGGAGGAATGACGGTAGCAAGTGAGAGAGAGAAAGAGTGATGCACGTGAGTGTAACACCCCGAACCTGGGCACGTTACCTAAATCACAGTATCATAAGCAATAATTAAATAACTATAACTAAGGCTCACCTCCAAGAAACAATGTGCGGCTAGTAGCTCCCACTCTAGCACTGGAACTAGACTACACCCAACCTACACCTGAAAACCGAACAAACCACACAAGAGTGACATCTAAGTCACCTAGTACGTGCCCCAAACACACAACAAAACTCGGCAAAGCTACTAAAACATGACTTATAATTTATAAAACTTGGCTTTTCTTTTGAAAATCCATTTCAAAACATTATTTCCTCTTTTCCTTTAAAACACTTGGAAATCTGTTTCCAAAACATGTCTTTTCTAAAACGCAAATCACTTTTCTGATGTTTGGGATTTCTTCCCAAAACCATATCATTTCAAAACTCATATTTCTTTTCAAAACTCATCTTTCTTTTTCAAAACTCATCTTTCTTTCATGCACTTTAAAATTGTTTACATATCTCGAGAAAATCATATTCTTGACCAGGTCCTGTCTAAAACACAATGCCTCGTAGGGCTCAAAACCAAAACCACAAATATTGGTTGGCAGCTGGTTAAAATCACAATTCTTATTTAATTTTTGGATTTTAGGACCAATTACAAGTTCAATCCTAGTCAAACCACATCTTTTCATTTTCACAAAACCAACACTTTTTTTTATTCATTTCCACTTTTCTTATTGATGTTACCTTGATAAGGGGTAACCAGGCACACAAGCAGTAGATGAGGACATCATTTCTCCTACCTCCTTGCACTATCGTGGTGAAGTTCCTCGTGTGGGAGGACACCGTCCTTGCCAATTAGCCTCAATTTCTTTTCATATGCATAGGGATACATCTTTATTGGACGCCTCATTGGTGACCCGAACACTTGGCTCATATACCAGGCTCAACATACACTATCACAAACATTGGTGGCCACGGTCGTGTCTGACAATTGATATTTTTTACAATTTATCGACGCCATCCACACATGGTTCCACATTGGCAACCATGGTCGTATCTGACAACTGGTTTCTTTGGAGTGTCATTCTTCTATCACATTGTCAACACCAACTCCCATGGTTCCACAACACATTATTAGTGTTTTATTTTTAAAAACTCCTTAAGTTTCCTTTTAAAACCATTTCCATTTCATTCTTTTTATTGCAGAAATCTTTTCCATGCAACATATGACCCTCTACTGGGGTCCCAACTCAAATTCATGAAAAAACATGCTTTAAATTTATAAATTGGGTCTTATGCCCAAAAACCACACATTAAATCACTTTATTTCATTTTTGAGGCTTCAAACCCAAAACCATTTCCAAATTCACTTATTTGGATTCCATATTCCTCCATGACATTTGCATGGGGAAAACATCCTTAACACATGCTCAATAACATTTAAAACCATTTATCTTCATTTTATATTCACGTTTATCTATTTAGGCTAGGGCAAAATCGACAGACCGAAAACCAAGTTTGATGTATTGAAAATCCCTGATTCGGTATACCGAAACTCTTTGTTTCAGTCGACCGAATGGTTTCGGTCTGCAAAACCAAGGGCCAGGCTTAATTTGATAGGGATTCAATATGCCAAATCTCCCATTGCCATTGCACTCCCCCAACTTGCAAACCAAACGTTCGTTGGAAATGGGGACCTCCGGTGGACCCCTCAAACATGCATCATAAAACATGAATAAATCATAGAGTGTAGACCCTTGAGTCTACTTCAAAATCCCTCAAACCATACTTCATTCCATCCATCATACATCAAGATATAAATTCTCAAAGGAAACATGCTCAAAGTTTAACTTTAAAACACTCATGGCATTCACATACATAACTTGATAAAAACTCTACCAAAACTCAAGATCAACACATACAGGCATTCCATTCAATTTCCAACCCATTTCACATTTTCCCCCCATTTTTGCATGCATTTAAGTATTTTAATTCCCTTGCCCAAGACAAGAACAGAGAAGGGAGAATGCAACGTGTACTTGGTTGGGCTCTGATGAACTCCGGCGGCCTCCCTGCGTCTCACCGGCCTTTGGCGCAACCCTAGTGACTCACGGTGGCAACGCACACGACATAGCTCTTCCCCCCACTCCCTCTGGCTTGTGCACTGTTCTTCCTCTCCCCTTTTCTCCCCCAGCTTCCTCCCTCCACTTCCTCCTTCCTCATTATCTCCTCCTCCCGCATTGCGCCAGCCACCCATCCCATCACCCTCGCGTCGGAGGGGACGGGGAGGCACAGGCTTCCAATCTGTGGTGGCACGGGTAGTGAGAAGAAGAAGAAAGGAGACGAAGAAGGTGACATCCTACGAGGGAGAGAGAGAAAAAGAAAAAGACGGGCACACAAACCAAGGCGACTATACATCCTTAAACTGGACTCCACATTGGACCCATAACACAGACAGGTGCACAGAAAGCCAACCAAACCTCACAATCACAAGAAATAATAGATTATCCATTAATAAACTATTTATACAATATTACAATTAATTACATAGTTTACATTTAAAATAGATAATCAGGCCTAGCTGTCACAATGAGCCAGAGGAGAGGAGCCTGATGCATGTGGACCACCAACAGGAGAGGCTTTCCTGGAGCGCGAGGAGGCTCGTCGGAGTGCGAAAGGGTCGCCAGAGGATCGAGCAAGGTATGCGACTTCTGCCTTCCCTCCTTTTCCTTTGGTTTGAGTAAATGGGTTAACGACATAAAAATGTTGAAAATTGCATGATAAATCACAAAAAAATAGTAGGAAGGATGGAAATGTGATGAATGACATGAATGTATAGAGAGCATACTAGGTTGTATGAATCTTGTGGATTTATGATCGAAATTTTGATGCATGCTACAATAGTCGAATGATGAGCTTCATGTCTTTGTGATTTTCGTGTGGACAGCATGCTTAATCGATTTGTGAATGGTTTGAGGGGTTTTGAAGTAGACTTGAGGGTCTATACCTCATATTTTATTCATGATTTATGTGCTGTGTTTGTTCGGTCCACTGGAGGTCCCAATTTCGAAGAACAAATGGGTAGGGCATAGGGGAAGTTTACTAAAATCAGGAAGTTCGATATGCCAATTTTGATTCGGTATACCATTTTTCTATCAATATTCGACCGAAAACCCTAATTTGATAGATCAAAAATGTCCAGTCTTCCATTTCAGAGGATTTCAGTTGACTGAAATAGGGATTTTTGGACGACCAAATCCCAAATTTAGTCGACCATTCTAAGTGTTGAAACCCAGTTCGGTATACCGGATTGGTTTGGTCTACTGAACTAGACCCTTGGCCCATATGAAATAATGATTATGAAAAATAGAAATAAATGGTTTTGAATGGATAAAGAGCATGTAGTAATGAAGTTTTTCCCATGTGGATGACATGAACGAACATGAAATTCAATAATGAAATTGAATATGGTTTTGGACTTGAGGCTTCTAAAAATGAAGGAAATTGATAAATGTTTGGTTTAACGTGATTTTGGGCATGAGACCCAATAATGAATAGGAATGCCTAGTTTTTGTATAATGTTGAGCCTAGGACCCAAATGGAGGGTCGTGTTTGCATGGGAATGATTCCATGCAAAGAAAAGAAAATGTGTAATGGTTTTAAAGGAAAACCCTAGAGTTTTGAAAAAAAAAGAAAATAATCATGTGTTATGGAACCACGAGGGGTTGGTGTCGACAATGTGATAGGAGAATGATACTCCAAAGAAACCATTTGTCAGATACGACCGTGGTTGCTAGTGTGGGACCACGAGGAGTTGTTGTTGGTAAATTAATAAGACATCAGTTGTCAAATACGACCGTGGTCACCAAGCTTGAGACGGTGTAGGTTGAGCCTGGTATGTGAACCAGGTGTTCGGGTCACTGATGGAACGTCAGAAAAAGATGTATCCCTATGCATATGAAATGAAATTGAAGCTGGATGGCTAGGGTGGTGTCCTCCCTCACATGGGACTTCACCGCAGCAATGCAAAGAGGTAGCGAAATGGTGTCTTCACCTATTGCTTGTGTGCCTGTGTAACACCCCAGTGCTACACAACAACACAAGAACTACCCAAAAGAACTGAAAAGCAACTAAGTAGCAATATTAAATACATAAAGCTAACTACCCAGACCTGTGTTCGACAAATGTGGCTCGAATAGATGCACCAGAGTAGACTGCTCCTACACCTCAGCACCTGAAAACAAGGGGACAAGAAAACACGCGTGAGTGACAAGAATGCCACCCAGTACGCGCCCCAAAAACAACGCTAAAGCCAAAGAAAACCATTGCTAAACAACAAACCATTTCCAAAACCACATGTTTAAT
>JAMKQA010145800.1:0-12643 GCA_024699735.1 Posidonia australis | reverse complement strand
TTTCATGTTTTTGGTTTTCCTTGTCTTCCATAATAGATTAGGTGGCGACTCCGTTTTATTTTGCTTTTTCGACGTGATTTTGCCGACCGATTTCGCATTCATTTGCGGAATCTCCTCGCCGGCATGGTTACACCTAGTCATGGCAAATATGAAAGGAAAATAAAACACACAAACATGGCATTCAATCATTCACTCAACAAACAAAATGCATGAGCATGGCATGTGCTTGTGTCGTGTCATCAGGAAGGTGAAAAGAAACAAGCATCATAACAAAAGGCATGAATCAGGCCATGTACATGTGTTGTGGCATAGCAACTGTATAAAAGACACGAAAGGCATGTACATCTACAAACAAGTACAACAAGCAAGTACACATAGAACAAAGCTAAGCAAGCTAGAAAATCGACATGAAAGCCAGAACCTAGTATCCCCAGTAGGGGTGCCAGTTCCTATGACCATGCCGACAGAACCATCCGACTCCTCGCACATGGAAACATACAGAGAATCTCAATATGGTCACGGCAAAAATGGCGAATTTGAAGAAGGAAACTTGATTCAAAAACTCCTTAGAAAGATAAAGAAAAGGATAACGAAAAGGAATCGTCACTTAGTCTTTTAACAGAAAGACAAGGAAAATCGAATACAAAGAAAACAATGTGAAGAAGCACGTGTGTGCTCCGTGCCTAATGGATGTAGCACATAAATCACTGTGAACCAGAGAAAGGGTAAGGATTCTTGTTATGCATGGGAAAGGTGTTAAAGACTCCCATACGTCCAAGAAATCGATCTTTCAAGGTTAACCGCTTGCTCAAGAACTAAGTATGTGCTTGCTTGTCTACTTCTAATGCGTATGCCTAATATGAATGCGAGAACCTGACATGAAAACTCCATGAGAAAATGAATAAAGAAAAAAGGTAAGGAAAATAATCTGAGGGTCAATGTAGGCATTGAGAATGCCACTTAATGTACGTCCTAAGGCGATGGGAAAAATCAAGTAAACCAGAGACACTTGGAGAGAAAACTGACACAAAATAGCGGAAAACTTCAAATGCTCGTGATAGTCAAAAAGGGAAATAATCCTCATTGGGTTGATGTAGGCATTTACATGCCAATTAATGTACGCCCTCGGGCGATATGAAAACCAATATAGAATAAAATTGTAAAGTCATGAAATGCCGCGTAGAAAGCAAATTCAATTCGATGTGACAATGTATGATATGCATGAGAATATTCATGTGAATATGCACGAAAAACATACATGAAATGTTCATATGAGGAAGTACGCATGAATAAGATGCATGAGAAATACGATATGCATGAGAATATGTATGTGGATATACATGAGATGTATGCGAGGTATACATGAATATGCGAGTGGATTGACATAAAATGTATCTATGAAACATATGTGTGAGATGTATGCATGAGTATATGCATGGGGCTATGCATGAAATATTTGTGTGAAATGTATGCAAGAGAAAATGCATGAGGACCGTTGATGAAAACTTGGCAAGAAGGGGAAGGCGTTCCTGTCCATGCCTACTCTGACCTGAGTGAACCTCGCCAGCCATCCACACTTGTTGTCTCCGTCGCCCAAAGTCACCATCCATTAAGTCTCACTTTGGTGATTCACCTCCAAGGTTCGTCAATTGGGTTCGCTTTCCAGATCCGCCATCAAGACTCGCTTGACCATTCACAGAACTGAATAGCTAGGTGACTTGCTCCAAGTTAAAGAAAAGATAATGCCCATGCTTAACCTAATGCTTAGATGAATCAAATGAAATGTGCAAACATGACTAAGGCACCTTAAGCATTACTGTGCACAAAGGATGGAGAACTGGAGCTGCTTGTCGAAAACTAGCCTCGCCAGCGGCAACGCCTTCTCCTCTCACCAAGTCAACACACATCAGAGCAAAACGTCTCCCCGTGCATGGATAATTATATGTGTATACATGGCAAGTATGCATGGGAAATGTGTGTGAATGCCATGAGGAGTCAATCACAAGGAAAAGATAAAATTAGAGGGTAGATATGCAAGAAACCACTACAAGAATGAAGAAGAAAATAAGTGCTAGGAATGAAATGCAAGAAAGCCATGACCAAAATGAATGCAGGGACTGTGTCACCGGGAACTATGGCAACAGCACCTGGTCGCCGACAATAACAGCGACAACAAGCTAAGCAACCTCACCAGTGACTTGGTTTTGTTGGTGAGCCCGACCGCATGGAACAACGAGAGGCTCTGGATCGTCAATCCTATACTCTAATGGCTTGGGAAACAAGGGGGAAAATAGGAAAGTAGGTTTGGATGCTCAATTGGAGATGAGGTTGCTTAGAGCACTCGTCTCACGTACCTCGTCGAAGACGAGATTCGACCGATAAGCTCCTCTGGGATCTTCATCCAGAGGCTTCGATGGAGTGATTTGTCAAGTCCGGAGGCTGAAGGGAGCAAGAGAGAACACAGAGATGCTTTGTGGATGCTACTACATGTTGTGTTGACCCTTCCCCGTCCTCGTCGCACCTCACCAACACCCGTGGGTTCGGCTGGCCATCCAAGTGGTAGGGAGCTCCAAACAAACCTCCAAGAAGGTTTGGGGACAAGGGAAGAAGGTGAAAAATTGTACGAACAGATGCAAGGGTGCTCATAGGCTACCGGCCATTTCGGAGCCCAACAAACCCATCGCTAGCGATAAGGAAAATGACATGGATGCTAATGCAAGCTTAGGCAGTGACATCATACACAACAAATGCTCAAAATGGCAAGGCAGGGAAGGACAAACTAAAAGAAAAGAGCTCAAAGGTGAGGAATTACCTGTGGAAGCTCGCCTGTCCCAAAGACGATGTCTTCTCCAACGGATGGTGCTCTGTGGTGTCAGAGGCGGCCAATGTGGTGTCCAAGGCGTTTGGTAGAGGGTCACTAGAGCTCCAGGACCCATGGCGATGACATTACTAGGTGGACGAGGACCTGGAACGGCCATGCGAGCTGGCCAAAGTTGTTACAATTGGAACACTGGAACTAGAGAAGATGACCGGAGCTAGCTGGAGAAAGGATCGAAGCTGGCTGGAGTGCACTGGATCGCCAAGAGAGGAAGGCCCTAGGCTCTAGGATCTCTGTAATCACCTCCCCTCCCCCTCTTTCATTCACATTGCCGCCCCTTTTATAGGTGAAGTTGTCAGTGGTTCCAACAACCCACCAACACCCCTAACAAACTAACAAACTAACCAACAACCTAACCAACTAACCATCACCCTAACAATCTAACAAACTAACAGCCCCTAACAACCTCATTTCCCTCCATGCACCTCCCTTGTCTATTTGTCTAAGCATCAACGGAGGTGGTCGGTGATCACTTGGGTTTGTGGTGAGGCAACTAGCAGCGTTGGTTCGAGGGTTAGGTCATGGGAAGTGGCTGCAGTGATCACTGGGTTGCAGCGGAGGGCTAGGGTTTGGCTAGGGCTACTATAGGGCTCACTCGAGCATCCTCTCTCCTCTCTACTGCATGGGTTCGACACGGGAGGCAACTGAACAGGAGGGAAGTTGCGAATGGAGGAGAAGGGTGGCTCTGTGGGGGCTGAGCTAAGTGTACACCACGTACTCTCTCTCCTACTACATGGATTCTCTCTTCTTCTCTATACATGTCTCTCCTCTCTCTCTCTATCCACATTGCATGGATTCTGGACACGTGGATGGTGGCTACTGGAAGTGGCTGTGGTGTGATGACGGTCGTTGGAGGAGGGATGAAGATGGTCTAGTTTTGTGTGGCTGTTGGGTTCATGTGGAGAGGAAGGATGGACTGAGATGTTGACCTGTTGGGTTAAGGAGAAGAAAGGTGGCTGAGAGGGTGGTGGTGTCAACTGAAGGTGAGAAAGAGGTGGTGGTGCTGGTTGGGTGGCTACGATGGAGGAAAATGTACAGAGGAAGAGGAAGGCTATGTGGCTGGTCTTGTTGGGTTGGAAGTGCTCGTGGGTTGCTGTTGGAAGGAGGAAAGTGGTGGAGAGGTTGTGCTATGGGCTAACGTGGACATTTAGATGTAGGGCTTTGTTGTGGGCTTGAGGTGTAACTAAGGTTTAGGACTTGGTTTGGTGTATTGATTGATCCACTAGGGTTTTAGATGAAATCAGAGGTTTAGGCTAGTTTTACAGGTAAAGTTAGGTTAAGATGTTTGGTTGCCTTTGGTGAGAATAGTTGAGTGTCCAGCAACTAAAACTCCCATTCTAGAGAAGACTACCTACAACTCTACAAAACTGGGGTGTCTACAGTAGGCATCTAGAGAAGAAACAACAAGAGAGGGCAACCCCAAAAGAAAAGAAAAGAACAAGAAAAGAAAAGCCAAACTCCTGGATAAGGTACAGGCACATTAAGGCCAACCACTAGCGAGCGGCACTAGAGCTATAAGCCAACGTCGAGAGCCTATTGAACCTTACATCTCCTCCACTCTTCCACACATATAGGCAAGGGGCAAGAAACCCTAGAAGCTCAAGGACCAAGTAAATAAAGGAGACAGTGATCAACTAAAGCCAACACGAAGTCCTAAGCTCTCAAAGGGTCGAAGCATGATAGGAGGGATCATTCTCTCACCTTGAATAACTCAAGACTGTAAGGCATGAGAGGGAGGGTTGTGACTACGTCAATCAATCAATAAAAAAAACCAGAAAAATTAAAAATCCAAAAGCACCAAAAAATTTAGAAAATCCAGAAAATGCCAAAAAAAATTGGAAAAAATCAAAAAAGCCAAGAAAAATCTAAAAAAAATCAAATAAGTAGTGTCATCCACCCTACTTGCAAGTGAAAACTTAGTAAATAGGGAAACTAGAATTAATCTAGCCGGTGATGCAACGATCAACGCACCCAGATTTGGAGATTAACGTCCTACTCAAGCGTGCCTTCACGGCTTGGGTGTGTTTTTCTCCACAAAGACATTTCCCTACAATGATCTTTAGAGCATCTATGAACGACTCACAATCGATGTCCATTGGGCTTCGATTTTCCATCTCTCAGTTGAGACGAGGACTAATTACCTCCACTAAGTTTAAAATATAGGAGAGCATAGGATAGCACTATGGTATCATGTCTAGGCCATTTAGCTAACCCTTTGGAGGTAGGAAAAGGTACGTCTTTGATTACTAACACATGTTATTAAATGCGCAGATACAAATCCTACTAAGTGTTAGTAAATCAAGTCCCATCATGAGGCTACATTAAATCCCACCATGGTGCCACACAAAGTCCTGCTGAGAATGGACTCTGGCCTTTGGTGTCCCTACCGAGTACACAGAAACATCACTCCAACTAAGAGGCAAACCCCGATTTAGCAAAGGAAGGGCTCACTCCCTCACCCGATTCTTTACTTATAGAACTCCTTTTTCTACCAAGTCGAGTTGTGGAACAACGGTCCTTTCCCGAGAGTGCTAGTCATACTCGAAGATGAAAAACACTTGACTACAACAAATTGCATTTATGCATCTTGCATATGTCTATATGATTAGGGACCATCCGTACCCTGTCAGCCCAACTTGCCATATGGACCATTCATTGCATTGTATGTTGACTCTGCATCTACATTTGCATTGTTTGCTTGAATCATGCATCCATGCATTGAGTTTTCATGCATTGGAAGTGGAGCATGGATAGAGCAATTATCATTTAGCATTAGAAACCCTTAGAACTTATGATCCTCCTTAAACCAATGAAGCCCCACCTATCCAGTCAATTATTCCAATCCGAACAAGCTCTCAAATAAGAAGCCACAACAATTATCTTTTTATTAGCTTTTTTTCTTTTTGACCGACAATAAGGTAATTTCCCCACGATCATTCTTAGTTTTTGTCTTGTTGAAATGTCATCTCTACATGATCTCAACATCGACTGCGACACATAGCTCCAAAACTGATTTGACCACTCTATACCTGACCCTTCAATATGACAGCATTGTTAATCGAACCACTTGACTGTGTGACCATGACCCAAAATCGAGTCTGCTCACCCCTTTTCTACCACCTAGCTATGTGATAATTTCTCGAAACACTGTAGGTTCCACCTTTTTGGTTGTGCGACCATGTCCCGAAACTAAAAGGTAGTCTTTTCTTTTTGGAACCCTATGGCGGACTACTTGAGAGCGAGCTCTATTTTTCAGAAATGCTCAATGGAGATATCATTCTTACCTTGAAACTAATCTTGTTCCAAGATCAACTCCAAGGAGGAGCATCTATAGATATCCCATTTTCACATTTTCTAGAGTTCATCTAGGATAGGAATCCTTGAGGCACTCCAAATCACATAGCTAAGGATCTATAGCACAATTTCAAGATTTTTTCATGATTTCACTAAAAACATGCTTGATTTTACTTGTTTCAAAGTCTTTAACTGTGGTAGAGCTAACACACTCGAACTAGTGATAGGTTTGAGTCCTTTGAACTTTTTTTGATGTGAGTCATTAGTTGTGGCAGAGCTGACACTCCCGCCTTACTCAAATTAGTGGTAGATATAAGTAATTTGTTGTTCAAAGAAGATGTTTTTTTGATTTCATGGAATTTTTGAAATATTTTTAGATTTTTAATGTATCTCCGTGAAATAATATAAAAGACAGGAGGTAAACTGTAAAAGACTAGGATATTGCTAGTGTGACAAGCGACAATCCTCGTCGCCACTTCAGAAGGCAACATACCTAGTCGTCTATCTCAGCAGCGATGAGATGTCATGGTGCCACGATCACAGGCAACACACATCCTGACTATCTCTCTCATAACAATTTGTCAGCCTTGGCCTTAATATAACATATGGAATATTTATAAATGCTATCATAATTTTTCCCGTGATTATTACAATTTCTATAATTTTCTAACACTTAAATATGTACTAAATGCAGTTGTTGCCTTCATGCTCAGAATTGAATCTCTTGATCATCTACTTCTTCAAGGGCAGTTGGCTTCTAGTATCTGGTCTTTCCTTTGTAGTACTCTCCAGGTGTGAGTTAGTGAGGATATCCAGACTACAATTTCTTCCTGGCAAGAGGTGGGATGTTTGACGTCATATAAACATGCTTTGATTGGTTTTCTCCCATGATTTATTTACTAGCACATCTGAAAAGAGTGCCGCAACAGGAGATTCTCAAATAGTTACAATGGTTGGCATCAAATCTCAATGGATATTATTAAGGATTGTAATTGTATGTTTCACCAAAAGCAGTTTACTACGTTGGGGGGCAATGTTTCTTCCTTGTGGTTGGCTAGTTTCATTCTCCCTACGTCCTTCAATGTCCTGCGTCGTGTCTTGGACTCCTCAAAGGTATGGACTGAAGGCTAATGCCGATGGGTCTGCCTCAGGAACTGTTGCTTGAGGAGGAGGTTTGGTGAGAGATATGGCGAGTAATGTCAGATTTGCTTTCTCTAACTTTTATGGCAATGTTACTAACAATGTGGTAGAGATATAGGCTATTGGGGATGTTCTTATCCTTTGTGAGGAGCATAATTTGTAGGTGGTGGAAATTGAGTCTGACTCTTTACAGATGGTTAACATGTTAGCGATGGAGACTTTGGTGAGTTAGAGATGTTACTCTTGGTGGCATCGTATCATTAGGAGATTTGACATCAAGATCTCCCATTGTTACTGGGAAGGAAATTTTGCTACTGATTTTCTAGCTAAAGAAGGGGCAAAGCATCAACATCAATTTCTTTATCACACATTTTAGGATTTGCCTAGAGAGCTTAGGGCTATTTGTAATATGAATAGATGGGGTGTTCCTAGTTTGTGAACTAAAGAAAATACGGGTTAGTCTTTTTCTCCTCTTTTTCCCAAAGACATAGGTATTGAGGAGTTTTTTCCTGAATAACCTATGGACTGGTGATTGATAGGTCCATATCCTCTTTTGCGGTGTATCAATATATATGTACACTTTTTCTTTTATCAATTAAAAAATTTTCTTTTTGCCCAAAAAAAAATGTATGCATATCATATAAATCATTATAAATGTCAAATAATTCCAAAAAATTGTTGAAATTCGGATGACTTGATAATTAAGGTTACTTATCTTTATTTTTACCAAAATAAGATCTTTATGATAAGTTATCACATTTTAATGTTATAAGTATATTTAATTCAAAATAATGCATAAAAATAAAAATAAAATCCAAAATATCTGGATGCTTGCCAATCTATTTTAAATCAAATATGTCCTTGATTTTAACAAAAAATTCTCATAATTATTGGAGATTTAAATTTTAAAATTTGATTAACTTAACATTTTAAGTTTAAATTAAATTTGGAATTTATTTAAAACCTTTCTATTACGAAGATGATTTTCAATGATTGATTTGGTCGTTATTTGCTAATAGATTTGTAAGAGGATATTTTGAGATCTTAATTTTCAAAATTTTTCCTTTTTAGTTATTGGACGCCAGTGGAAGCGGCAACTAGCTTACATGGTAGATATCCTTACCATTCAAGTGTTGATTCACCACAAGCGGCAAATCCAGGATCTCCAGCCTCGTCACCTGTACAGGCGACGACGCAATGATCTTGTCACCAATCATATTGGCGACGACAACTAAAAAGAGATTTTTTACCATTTTAACGAGTTTGATCCCGACTCTTGATCTCCTACTCATCATTGACGTGATCTGAACCACTAAAACTTTATAAATAGACCCTCTAGGTCCAGTGTTTGAAAGGAGACAATTTAGAAATCCTAGGGAGCCATCTTGAAACCCTAGAGGAGAGAAACCCTAAGAGATCCCTAAACTCTAGCCCACGCTGTCAAATCCTCATGGGATAACCCTTATCTACAAGAGATCCAGTCCTCTAAAGTCATAGTGCACCTCTGGAGCTTCATCAAGCCTCCACTTCCTCAACCCACTCTACAGCGTACGAGCGTAAAAGGAATATTTCTTCCAATTTGTTTATTTTTATTTACATAAATCATTACATGACATATAATGAACTCATGGCATATGCATGCGAGGACAACCCCCCAATTAGTATTAGATTCATTTGTTCATATTATTTTGTTGTTTTTTTTTACTTTGTTTACTACTGTGACCACACCGATGGGGCAAAACCACGATTCGATGCGATTGGAGTCAAACCAAGAACGGTAAGTCACGTCAAATCTGGTGAATCTGAGGAAGGAAAAAGACTCAAAAAACATCGAAAGAATCGAAACAAAGAAAAGACAATGAAACTGAGTCGCCACCTAGTCTATTAAAAACAGAAAGACAAGGAAAACCGTATCAAACGTTGAGGCGAAAACGGGAGGCAAAACATGAATGAATTTGTACCAATTGGACACGACACATGGGTCAATGTGTACCAGAGAAAGGATAAAGACTCCAATTACATGTAGGGAAGGTGACAGGCACCCCCACACGTTCGACGAATCGGTTTTTCTCGAACTCATTGCTAGCATGCATGGCTACATAAGCGTTTGAATGCCGATTGATATGTGGCTATTTCATGAATGGTGCGTGAGAAACAAAACAAGGTAAATAATGATGCGACATAGCAAATCAAAGGTGTAGAGAAATTGAATGACATAAAATGATGCAAGGGATGAAAGTGAGTTTGGGTCGGGGGCTAAGCTAGGCCAGGCTCGATTCCTAGGACAACTGCGCATCCTGGGCACACCATAGGTACATGCACCCAAAATGTGCCCCAGGGCATGCCCAAGCAACAAGCTATCATGACCAATCCCTAACACCCATGGTTATGATATTGTAGCTAATTAGATGATAGACAACATAAACAGAGAATATCATCATGCATAGTCTAAAAACCAAAAGAAAACCACTTGAATAAAGGAAACTCGAGTGAAAAAGGGAGCATAAGCAAGTAAAGAAACCAAAATCGTGCCATTGGAGCCAAACACGTAAAGAAAACTTATATGAAAGGATGTGTGGTCAAGGCTTGGTAAGGTCTGGCATCACTGGCTCCCTGATGCACACACACAACTGGGACGTGCAATCGGCGCGCGCACTCAGAACAGAGTCCAGACCCTCCTCCTTCATCTCCTCTCCCCACACAAGGAATGCATTGTTATGTCTCCGATGACGTCCAAGAAGCAAGAACTAAATCCAAACAAAGGAGAACACGTGGAAAAACAAATCGAAAGCATGAGGGGAGATCCCCTTTGTCCTCCCCACTTCCTCGTCGGACCACACGCCCCCTCCGACAGTGGCGACAACTGGAGGTTGTGTGGGACCTCTGGGACGACTAAGAAAGCTTGGGAAGGGTCAAAGGAAGGCCCGAGATGTGATGGAATCTCAAATGCAGATGTGGGTTCCTCCACCCACCTCCATCGCCGATGTCACGACCCATCAGAGTCCGATAGACCACGAGAGAAGGCCAAGGACTCGGGTGTAGCTCAAGGCGATTGGAGGGTTGGAGAGGAGGGGAAGATGTCTTAGGGTGGCTGTGACCAAGCGCTCAATAGCCAGAGGCCTCACACTGGTGCTCGTCGTCCATCGATGGAGGGGGAGACGAGATGAAGGGAATTAAAGGCTAAAACACGTAGGAAAGGAAATGGGAAAACCGAACCAAGGCAAACAAGTGATGTACCAAGTAAATGGAGGGAGAAATATACTTGAATTGGCCGTGCGTATCTCTTGGAGTCGGTGCCGAGAATTCCAGTAGGGAGCTTGGAACGACAGTCTAGTGGTTGAGGATGAGTCAAGGAGGCTCGGGGGTACTCAGCAAACACTTAGGACTCCTCCTCGACGAAAATGGAGGCTGATGTTGAGTGAGTTCGAGGATGGGCTCTGGTTCTTCTCTCAGGCTTTCTCGAGTTCTCTGGGTGACAATGGGTTCTCCATTAGCTCTCTCTCACTACTGGATGTGGTAGTTGTGACTATGGGAGGCTCCTGGTTTTGGTGGAGCAACTTGCGTGCATCTAGAGAATGAGGTGGCGTGACGGCAAGGTTTTTGTCAAGCTTGCAAGTGAGGCGTCAGCGCTGTTTCAGAGGTGGCAAGGGCATTGGCAAGGTGAGGTGGTTGTGGCAAGGCTTGGGAAGGCTACGGGGATGTCAAGCACACTGAGGAGGCAACCAGAGCGAGGCGTGTGGTGGTGGTACTCGTATAAGGTACAAGGTATGACAAAAGTGACTGGTCGGGCAACGGACGCTTGGCTGTCCTAGCTCCTATGTGCACCTAGTCCGCGCTATCGGGTCGCGCATCCCACTGAGCCAAAGCACAGGGGCTAGGTTTCTGGTGTTGGGCTTAGTGAATAGAATTTGTTTTAGGGTAAATTGATGGTTTTGGGTTAGTCTGAGATTGGTTTGGCAATATAGGGTAGGACTGGGTCCGCCATCCAGTTGCATTCTCCGCCGGGTCCGTCTGCCAATATTGACTAGAAATCGAGGTGTCTACAACTATACCTAGGCTAATATAGATTTATTTTTTATTTGTTTTGAAGGGAAGAAGATTATAAAACACGAGGGAGCCACTGGACGACATCCTACCGTCGATCTAGTGAACCAAGGATCCACATCATAACCACAACCCATCTCCTGTAGGCGTCTTGTTAGTTGGCATCAAAAGACAAGTAGCGATCACAACAAGGGTCATCAACGTGAGTGGATACGATGATAACTCTACGTCAACAACCCCCAAAACCACATCCACAATACCTAAATCTAAAGATAGATGAGGGACGATTGGACACTAACCCTAATCTAAACACACAAGGCATAAAAAAAATTCCTAACTCTAAGGTTGGCCTAGAAATCTAGACACCTCTTAACTTTAAATTTAGCCTTCTAGATTATCAAACTTAAAAATCCCTAACCTAATTAGTCACGTAAGTAAAGGAATGTGAGAGGCTCCCCGTGCTTTCGCAATGAACCTAATTAGAGAATCACCTTCCTTTTAAGGCGTAGTAGCCTTGTAAACCACTTGCCTAGACACAAAAAAGATAAGAAAATTCCAAATTTAACTCTCTATTAAGCTTCCTTTCCTAATTGAGGTCAAACGTTAGGAACCGATGTCTAATCAATTTTAAACTAAGCTCAAGGTTAATGCAATATATGGTTGGTTGTTTGTAGGTCAAGGAAGGGTGATGAAATCTCCACCTTATCTTGATTGGGTTTTTGCCCTTAAAAATATATTAATATGAGATACAACAATCAATTATGCAACAGATAAGTTGTGAAATCCTAAATCTATATGCTCTCTAATGCATAGAAAAACGAAAAAAATGACTCAACTTAATTCTCCAGGACTCTCCAACAAATAATAAAATTAACTGAATATAAATACTGGTGAATCAGTAAACATGTAATCCTATATGATGAATGATTTAAACAAATAAGTATAGCTTTCTAATATTATAATGCAAGTGTAGACACCCTGATTTTGCAATCACTTGGCAGCAGACTCCTCTGGAAGATACTCTGGTTGCAACCACCACTCCTAAACTCTAACTCTACCAAAACCCTAAACCCTCAAGCCCACTTAGGCCCACGCAAGCCCACTCTAACTTAATCAAGTAAAACCCTAATTAAAACCAAAATTAAACAAAATTCACCTAAATCCACTTAAAACCCTAATTAATTAAGTGAAACCCTAATTAAAACCAAAATTAAACAAAATTCACCTAAATCCACTTAAAACCCTAATTAATTAAGTGAAACCCTAATTAAAACCAAAATTAAACAA
>JAMKQA010145799.1:0-13019 GCA_024699735.1 Posidonia australis | reverse complement strand
AAATATGGAATTGCTGGGTGCCACTCAAAATAAAACTCTTTTCGTGGTTGGTTATTTGTAATAAAATTTTGACCAAAGACAATCTATGCAAAAGGAGATGGATTGGCTCTAATCTATGTATCTTTTGTAATAAATCTAGTGAAACTGTTACTCATCTCTTCTTATACTGTCCTTTTACTTATTCAATTTGGAATGCTTTTACTATTGGTCTAATGTATCCCGTTATTCTCTCAATAGCAGATTTGTTCTATATTCCTCCTGCGCTAAAATTTGAAATTTCATTAAAAGGTTCTCATACTTTCGTCCAAATTTTACTTTGGTCTGTTTGGAAGGAAAGAAATAACAGAACTTTCAGGGGACTTTATAAAAATACCAATATGATTATTAATGACATTATTTCCTTGACTCACTGTTGGATAGAGTGTTTGGGTACAGGATTTGAAAAAAATGAAGTTCTGCATTCAATTTCGACTTTCCAGTAGAACAGAGACATGGAGCTTGACCCAATGAGTCCAAAAAATGACCAGTAGTGATGGGAAAGCAATGTTTCAACTCCTGTTCTCTTGGAGGACAACCCCATGCAATGATTAACATCCTGTTAGTCGAAGTAACTCTGTTTCTTTTCAGTCAGTGTTTCTACTTACTACCTTTTGGACATTCTGCTTTTATTTGCTGGAACTATGGGTTCTGAGGAAGTGTAATAACATTCTAGCACAAAATACTTAATACTTGGCTGTGTTAGCTTAGTTTATAATAAATTACAGTTTACAAAAAAAAAACGTACAGTCATGTTGTTACGAGTAAGGAATATAATTGAGTACAATTCAATTGCATTTTTGAAACCAATATATGAATGAAAAAAATGTTAATTCATGTCGTACACAATCAACATGACTGTAAGTGACACTGTTCAGAAATTTCTTACATTACGTAAAGAAACCCTAAAGTATAAAACTTTTACCGTTGGTTGGGCTTGTTTTACCTTTGTGAAGTTTTTAATGTTGTGGTTAAGATTTAACGAGAGACTTTAGAAAATTGAGAAGCTAATATGAAGGAATTATGATAATTGGATTGTTTTTTTTGTTATAAGTTGAGATAGATATATATTTCTTCGGCTTAAATGTCCATTAAGAAATACAAAGTTGCAGTAAGTATTACACCAGTATGGACACAAAGGCTACCAAAATAAATCAAAATGGTGCAGAGTGTTCTATCTTTTCTATCGGTGTCCAGAAACAAAAATGGTACAGCAAAGTGTAATATAAGCTCCAATTATAGTGAAACAGAAGGATCTGCTTCAACTAGTCATTGAGATGAAATATCCTGGACAGCCTCTCCTGATGTTGTCTGAGTATGATAATTGGATTGTAGTCACAAGTATAAACTGAAATATTTTGTGGTACGTCAAACAATTTGTATGTTTACAATTAAAAATTTAAATAAAAAAAAGTGCCGATTATATGCACTTATTCGGCATCCTTTTCCTAACATAACTTTCATTTAAAAAACTAAAAGCGTTGTCTGTTTTAAATGGGGACAACAAAACGAAGAGGTGATGACTAGGAGTTCTAGTTTAACAACCATAATTTATGTAACAGTTGTCCGTATAGTGCGGCAACGCTCAACTTCTTCTTATGTTATTTTAATAGCTTCCTTCCTTGCATGCCGGCCCAAAACATAATGTAGATAAGATGATTAAGACGTCAACCTAACCAGTGTATGAGAATGGAGCAACCAGTTGGTCCACTCGCAGTATTCATATATGCTAAAATTATTTACATACAAAACATACCTAGCAAGATATTCGATTAAGGAAATAGAAACATCTCTTTCAGTTGCTTGTCTGATTACACTCACTGGTGACCTCAGTTAGCCATGGCCAAGAGACCAAACAAATTAAGTCTCCATCTTAATCGCGTGTTGCTTGAATCTCTTAGATATCAGATCAACATGAAGTCTAACATCATCTGATTATAACATCTACTTTCGGCTCCGTCTTAATCTACTTTCTTGCTTATTATATTCCTTTTCTCTTCCATTAAACACTTCCATCATGGGAACTTGTATATGTTATGTATTCTGCTTGCTTTACCTACTCTTTTCTTTGCTGACCCA
Organism: Posidonia australis; assembly: GCA_024699735.1. Lineage (NCBI taxonomy): Eukaryota > Viridiplantae > Streptophyta > Magnoliopsida > Alismatales > Posidoniaceae > Posidonia > Posidonia australis. The sequence goes on along the minus strand of JAMKQA010145799.1, from coordinate 10,904 downwards.
ATAAGAGAAGAAAATGTGATGTGTTGACTTTGGATTATTTAAGTTGCTTTGCTTGTCGTAAGAAGATTAGGGTTTGTTTTTGTAGATGATCAATATGACATCTGTGGGTATTAGAAGCATCTTTACGTTCAGATAGTGGTACTCAATCTGTAACAATTATATGTCCGAATCAACTAAGATTTCTTAATGAACTTTCATGTTGCATGGATTGATGGAATGAAACATTCTTCCGTTTGATTTTGTCTGAACTACAACATCTAGTTGGTTCAATTAATCTAGTTGTTTCAGTGAACTTAACTAAAGTATTGTTTTAGTATGAAACAACAATAGACGACACACCTACACATTTTCTTCAAATTTGTCAGGCACATTCATGCATATGAATAATGCAATTCACATATTTCCTTGCCTTGGAATGATATGGCAAATCTGAGTATGGGAACATTTGCTAATCCAACCACAGAAACAAAAGACACGTCTAGGATGGGTATAATTGAAAACACAAGGAAAATTTATTTAATAGTACACCAAGATTTGAGTGAAATAATATTTTAATGTTTAATATTTGAAAAATATCATCATAGTGCTTCAATGTAGATAATATGAAACATACATAGACTTCCGTCAGCATTCTATTCATCACGCAACTCTAGCTGACTGCTAAAGTTATATCTTTTTTTACGACAATGCCCATGTTTACCCTCCGGTTAGTAACAAATTGGTGCCCAAGATGTCACGTGCAAAGCAATATCTAATACTAACAATAATAGACTTGTAATTACCAACAATAAAACAGTGGAACGTTATTACGATACTTTTGAAACTTTAGATATCAAAATGGTATTTCACACAAACCTTGGGATACCATTACGTAATTTTTCTAAATAAATAAATAAAGATATAATGGTCATTCAAGTGTAAACTTAATACAGATAGGGATTCAAATGATTGTGTATAACTTAAGGTATTATTATGATACTTTTAAAACCTTGAACAATAAAATAGTATTTCACTCAAATAATTGAACACTATTAAGTAATTTTCCAAAACACAATGAGCATCATTAGTTTTAAGACTCTATAACTATATTATGAAGTACATGTAGTTAAATTTTCATTACAATTTAATTCATCATAAGTCCATCTAAAGATACCAAGGTCCATTAAATTTCTTTCATTAAAATTAAATATTTTAAACAATGGTAGTAAAAAGTCTAGAAACTACTGGATTAGATTATACTAGTGGACCAGGTACAAATATTGTACGATTAAAAGTATATATATATATATATATATATATATATATATGAATATAAAAAGAAGAGTGGTAGTTATTAAAAAAAAAAGGTATACTTTCGAATGAAATACCAAAAGCTTGTTTTTTCAGACATTATGTTACATTTAAAAGTTTCACTTATGGTTGGTGTATTAATACAATTAATTGTAATGAATTTTAATAGACATTTAACACCCAAGTAACAATTAGGATTAATGAAATAACATCTTTTGATTTGATATGAATAAAAAAAGTGTTACAGATTATCTCATATGTCATATTCTCAAAAAATATTAAAGTCACGTGACATTTACTTAAAATCAATAAATACAAAAGTGTTATTTTCTAAAGGAGTATAAATAGATAATAAACAAAACATATAGAATAAACCATTTCAATAATAATCAAGTACAATTTATGATATAGATGCATGATATTACAAGAAATATTTAAAAATTAAGATAAACAAATATGAGTTACTAAGTTATAAGTAGTCTAGAAATATAAGAAAATTAACATTATCAGTAAGTATCTTTTTTGCTTAATACTAACACTATTGTTATTTATTGATAATTAAGGTTCTCTTATTATAGTATTAATAAATATAAGTTATAGAAATTCAAGAGAAAACCATGAAATGATGCTAACAAGGGAAATGAATAAGGCAAAAAAGGACATGAATAAGTAATATTACTCTAAATTAAATATAATTAATGGATAATGCATGCATGTATTTTAATTTTATATATAGGATGATTTTGTCTTATATATAAGATCCTAATTTAAAAAGGTATATGAAATTTATTTCTTTATGATAAATAAAATATAAATAATCAAATATTATCTTTTTTATAAGAGTTTTTATTTATTCATTACTTAAAAAACATATATAAAAAATTTAATATGAAATTTTTATAATTGATTGTCCAAAACAAAAAGGATATATATATAAAGATATTTATAGCATTCAACATCAATTTAATGCAACAAACAAATGGTATTAACAATTGAGGTTTTCTTTTTATAACATTAACAGATATAAGTTATGGAAACTCAAGAATCCACCAAGACTATGTATGAAATGATGTTAAGAAGGAGAATGAATAGGTCAAAGAGAACATAAATTAGTAACATTGCCCTTAAATGTAATTAATGGACAGTATTTATATGTATTTCAATTTTATCAATGAACTTGAAAAATGGAAAGTCAAGAGACTACTCATGGATTTGTCGAGAATAATTGAAACAATTGAACTTTCTAAAATTGATTTTATTTGCTTATTTTTATAATTGATTGTTCAAAATAATAAAAAATATATATATAAAGTTGTTTGTGACATTGAATATAAATTATGTACACACATTCAACTAAGTTAATAAGCGTATTATTACAAATCTTTATTTGTTATTGCTTAAGTGGCATGCCTCTCCTTCCTTCTCAAAGTGATAATTAGCAATATTGTTACAATTAGTGTTGAATATATAAGATTTAGCTATATAATAATTATATTCATTAATTAGTTCAATAAGATCCATGGTGATTGAAATATATAAATTAATCTAAATTATATATATGAATCGTAAGATGACTTTATCTTATATATAGGACCATAATCGAAAAAAGATATGAAATTTATTTCTTTATGGTAAATAAAATATAAATAAGCAAACATTATCTTTTTGTAAGAATTTTTATTTATTGCATTAGTTAAAAATCATATATAAAAAAATTTATATGAAACTTTTCTAGTTGATTGTCCAAAACAAAAACGATATATCAAAGAATATTTGTCCCGTTGAATATAAATTCTACACATGTATTTAATAATATTAATAAGTACATTATAATAAATCTTTAATGGTCATTGCTTAAGTGGCATGTTTTTCCTTTCTTCTCATAGATATAATTAGTAATATAGTTATAATTAGTATATAGTATATAGATATAGATAGATAAATATGTTGTGAGTCATGAAATGAATCATAATTTAAACTAATTATTTCCCATTTTTTATTCCCTATAAAATATAGAAATAATTGATGGTTACAAGAACACACTTCTCGCTATTAAAAGTAAATATGTATACATACAAAGGTTGTTTCAACAACTAGTATGCATGCTTTTCTTCGCATTTTCTTGTCGGATACCATCCTTCTAGTAGGGTGGGATTGGTTTCAAGACAATCCTTAGAACTTTGGTTACTTACGTTGTAATTGTTTCAACAACTATTACTCTTTCTCCTCTCTTCTCCTTTTCAGGTGGTCTTTTGCAAGGTATGTTAGATCAATGACATCAGAGTAGCATCGTCGAAGTAGTGATAATAAAGTAGCAGTGATGTAGCAACGATGGTGCACTGACCTGTAGGTGTTGGGTTCTTGAAATGGGGTGATTGATCGAGTTCTTCAAGAGGATGATTGATGGATTGATGACGTACTAAAGATCTAACAAGACAGATTCATCGGTATTATTTATTGGTGAATAATGACAAGTACAGAATAAAACAAATTGAAAGTCAGATAGATGATTGGTAGGTTTTTGGTCTGTGGTTTATATTCTATTTTGTATGTAAAGTTTTTACATTTTCATTTGTTTTCTTCTATTAATAATGTTTGTGTGTGTCTTTCTAAATTTTTGTGTTGTTGTACAAAGAGATAAGAATGTCCGTGTGTGTCTTATTAATTTATTGTTGTGTTGTACAAACTTATAATTTGATAGTTGGAGGAATACATTGTTTATATAAAATATATGTCTTTAAATTTGTCGTAGATCTTATCTATTTTTCTTTTAAAATCAGTTGATAAATTACAAACACTAGTATTTCAGTTTCCTTTGTTTTCCTAAATAGGTACACATAATAGGAAAATCTGGTCAATCAAAAATTAATTTTCCTTATTTTCTAATTCTTGAGAGTTCTTGTTGACTCTAAAATTCTATTTCTTGTCAAATTTTGTACACAAATAGGTCTTTGAAATCTAAAAACAAACTTCTACTTTCTTTTTCAATTGAAAAATATCGTTCACTCTATATTTAAGTATGTCGGGAGTTGACACTAACTTTATAAGCTACTAACCAAAGTGCTCATTTGCATATGATAACTTTATATCGTTCAGTCTCTTTCGTTGATAAAAACAAACCAATCATATGTTAAACCACGTGACAGCGGACTTGTCGAGTGGCTCTTCAAGAGACATAATTTGATCAAAGAGAAGGAAAGAACCACATTTTGAAAATAGAGTTGGGAAACATACATATATCAAAAAGTTTCTAAAGTCGTCCAAATGTGAAACAAAAACTACAATGCTTTATGTTCCAATCATTCTGATCCAAGGTTTAGCCTTCCAGGGAAAGACTAATATTAGTAAAAACTAAAGAGAGTGCTTTTCGAATCTACAACTAAAGATCGCGTCAACACTTGGATGTTCCAACTTGTATCAGACACTTGTAAGGTTTGAATTTCAATTTTTATGCATGTAAACCAACTACTATAGTGTAGTTGACCAGGAGGAGTGGGACTTACACTTCCCTTTTAGGTTCGAATCTCACGAACCGCAAGAGAAAATATATACATATTAATATCAAAAAAAATAATAATAATAATTTTATGCATGTAAATGTAGTTTTTTCCCATAAATTTGTATTTTACATCCACTAAGATTCAAACCCACAGTCTCTTAACTAAAGTAATAGTGAATTATCCTTTGTTTAATACACAAATGTAGCTATCTTAATTATACAACAAATAAGAAGTCACATGACAGCTACCAAAAGTAATATTATTCATTATTTTGTCAACTAAATCATGGTCAAACCATAACCATCAAGTTAAGTCCCGTCAACTTAAAAATTCTTCATTTCGAAACGCTTATTGTCTTCCTAAAACAACAACCTAGAGGGTAGAACGTACCACTAGGAAGTTTCTTTCTCGGAGGGTTTTTGAAGAAATGCCATTAGATTGACTATAGGCTGGAAACTTGGAAAGTTCTTTATGTCAATAAATTCTTGTCAAATTTAACATCCAAGTATGCCATTTTCAACCCAACATTCATGAAAAACCCATTTTTCCTTGGGAACCTGGCAAATTTCAAGGTCCTGTCCTCCCCATTCTATTTGCACAAAGGGAACTAATATACACCTATGAGAATCCAAATACATAATGGAACAGCTTGCTTTCTCTAATTAAAAAATAACAGCACACAACTCATTAGTAGCATTAGTAGAATTAAATAATCACAAATCACAAATCACAGCATACTACCTTGTTATCTCACCACAGCCCATCTCACCCATCGATCAGCACTCCAACGGCTAGCAATTCCCGACGTCGAATCCAATTCCCCATCACTGCAATTCGTGGTCTTAATACGCGGCACGTTTCCCTTCTTTTCTGCAAACCGCCTCATTTTTTCTGGAACCTCCACCTCTCCCTCTCTCCTCCTCTGTTCTGTTCCTTCCGCTCCTCTTCTTCTCCAAGTGTAGCTGTTCTACTCCATCACCAACTCTGCTCCTGTCTCTTGAAGGCTTCCTCACCCCCTCCTTATTGGGTTCTTGTTCTTGCTCGAAACCAGGCGAACTGGCTATCGAGAACCAGCAAAAACCCATTGGTGTTGTCCGGGCCAAGCACAAGAAAGTGATGGTAAAAGGCCCAAAAACCAATCTTTCGTGTTCTGCTGATCCGTTGCAGCTGTAAAAGTGTTGTTTTTGATTGAAAATTTTGATCTTTGTTTGTGGGGAGGCAGGTGGGTCCGATGATCAGATTGGAGGATGAGGACTTGGGTCCGCCATGGTTGGTGCCACTGCTGAGGACAAGCTACTTTGTCCCCTGTAGAATCCACTGCAGCTCCAGCAAGAGCGAGTGCAACATGTATTGCTTGGATTGCATGGGCGACGCTCTCTGTTCCTATTGCCTTGTCCATCACAGGGATCATCACATTGTGCAGGTTAGCATTCCATCTATATGATTGTTATTTGCCTCTGTTTTGGGTTTTTTTTAGCTCATATGGGTCTGTTGTTTGTTTTTGTTGCAGATTAGGAGATCGTCGTATCATAACGTGATACGGGTGTCGGAGGTTTCCAAGTTCATAGACATTTCGTGTGTCCAGACTTATATCATTAACAGTGCTAAGATTGTGTTTTTGAATGAGAGGCCTCAGCCAAGGCCTGGAAAGGGTGTCACCAATACGTGCGAGATTTGCTGCAGGAGCCTCTTGGATTCTTTCAGATTCTGCTCTCTTGGTTGTAAGGTGACTAATATTTTTGGTGTTTGCTTATTAGAATCTTTCTGTCAACATATGCTGTTTTGTTCTTCTGTATTCTTTTGTTCTTTATTCCTCTGTTTCGTTTATGTTGTGCTTTTGAGATTGATTGCTCTGCCATTTGCTTGGAATGGATTCAGACGGCTCTGTAGAATCGTTTCTTGCACTTCTGTGTCAAACCCATAATGATTTCTTGTGTTCCCTCTCCATTTTTAAGAATTTTTAGCCCAACCCACTTGCAAATTTCGATTCTTATTTCTTGTCGTGGAGTCACTTTGTAGTTTTTCTTCCTGTTCATAATTACTGTAATGCCATTTCCTCTGCATATGGAGCTTACTTTACCAAACACCACATTAGCTGATGGTTTAAGATTCATCCATCTGATTATGCTTTGGATTAAAATGTTCAAATCCAATTTTTTTTTGATTCATTTGTGTCTGCAAATTCGAATTCCGGAGTTTCTGTATCGAACCCACATTGATTTCTTGTGTTTTCCCTTCATTTTAGAGATTTTCCGTAAACAGTTCAATGACTTCTTCAATTTGTATTGCAAATTTCGGATTGGTCTCTACTTGCTAAAACAATTAGTTTAAATGCCCCTGTGAAATCAATTATCGTAACTTCTGAATCTAACCCACATGGAATTCTCATGCTTCCTCTCTCAACTTAAACTGATTATTATTTTCAAATTCCATTCAAAATTCAACCTTAGCAACATCTGCATACTTGTACTTCACCTGTTCCAATATTTGACAACAAACTTATTCTCTTCTTTTCAGCTCAATGGCATGAAACGAGACACGGACCTGACCTTCTCCCTCCTTCACAGGCCCAGTCGTGACACCTCGAAATGGTCGGAATCCGACGAGTCATCGTCTCCAAAGAAGCTCCGAAGAATCGAAGTCCCAACCAATTCTAGTGAAGACTTCGCCAGAAACACTAGCAGCAGTATTTCTCCGGGCACCCCTCCGATCACCAGCTACAGGACTTCGAGAAGAAAGGGTATACCTCGCCGTGCACCCTTCTGATGCAAAGCAAACCACCAAATACAAAAACATATATATTTTTCCAAAAAAAAGAAAATGGGTCTGTCGAAATGATGAAGAAAGTTTGACTTTAGGTAACAGTGGTGGAAATATACTTTTGAGAAGGTGTAGCTAGGTTTAGAGATAGGAAGGGAAACTCTAATTTGTAGGTTTTCTTCTTTTTGTTCATGTGTATATGTATATACTAGTAAACCCTGGGATGTTTGTGTTAGGTTAGAGTCAGGAATTGATGTGAGTTTCTTGCATGTGTGGGAGGGCAGGATGCATGTTTTCCCTCCAAATATTTGGCATATGTGTAAGTTGACAAGATAAATGCCATGTTGTACGGCTGGCTACGTTTGTATGAAAGACTTTGATGGTTCCGGGTATACAGTCATATATAACAACAGAAAAATGCTATACGAATTCCTTGATTTGTGATTATAATATAAGGTTATATTGTGTGTGTCTGTATATACATATCTTACTCTTTACACTATCATAGCTTCAATATTGTTTGTTTTCACTTTTCTTCTTCTTGAAGTTGTAGACTATTCTACATTGACTTTTTTCCTTATAGGCTTTTCCAAATATGAGGATGATTCCTAGATGGCCAAGAAACAAACATGCATGTACAACTAGGTGTCTATTTCTAATTTACTTTTCTTTTCTAGATTTTAATTGAAATATAAATGACTCTTCCGTAACCTAATATAAACGTATGTCATATCTTTCATGATAGCTATTGTGATTGTAAATAAATTTGATCATCATATAAGAACAATATTTTACATAAGCAATAAAAAGATGCTTTCGTATTGATATTTGTAACAAAAAGGTAGCTAGGACGCCATTGATGGGAATGAATATGAGCCAAGCCAAATGAAGAAAACAAAAACTAGATGAAACAGCTTTTATTAGATGAATTTGTGCTGGTAACTACACCTTTCATCTCTTACATGATCATTCTGGTTGAAATTCAACTAAGAAAAACATTTTATAGTAGTATAAATACTAATACACTACGATAGAATGGTATTTAAATGTATAAATCCAAACAGGGAATATTAATTTAAATACCTACTATACAATTTTCAATAAATACTTCTATTTGCCTGCACCAAAGAGAGTGCATGACTCAGTTGGGAAATTCAGAAGCTGCTTCTAGTTTAAAATATAGTAAGGTTAGATGGATGGTTAAGGGTGGACATCTAAACCATCTAAACCGATAAATTGAATCGAATCGAACTTTTTTTAGTGGTTCGGTTCAGTTTTTAAGATCTAGGGATTTGGTTCGGTTTGAAATTTCTCTAAATCGAACTATATGGTTCGGTTTGTGGTTTTAGGGACAGTTTAACTAAATCGAACCGAACTAAATATAATATATTAATATAGATTATAAGTTATATATGTAAATATATATATATATATATATATATATATATATATTAGTTATTAAATATTTAAAAAATATAAATATATATTAGTAGGCAGTAGCCCATTTGGCAATTGCCATTTAGGGTTTCCCATCGTTTAGTCGTTCTTCCCCTTCTCGCGAGTCGTGACTGCCGCCAGCCCGCCTTCGTTCTTCCCTTCTTCCCCTCTAGAGTCCAGACAGATCGCCTCCTCCTCCACACCGCGTCGCCACCATCGTTCTTCCCCTTCAAGGCTTCGAGACGACCAAGGCTTAGGGTTGCTAGCTGCTCGACTCGGTGACTCGAGACCGTCGCGTCCGTTCTTCCCCTCCAGACAGGTCGCCTCCTCCTCCACGCCGCGTCGCCGCCACCGTTCTTCCCCTACAAGGCTTCGAGACGACCAGGGCTTAGGGCTACTGGCTGCTCGACTCGGCGACTCGCGACCACCGCCTCCTCCAGTCCTCCTCCACACCATCGTGGGAGTGAGTGTCACTGTTATCAGCACAAAAAACACCACTACCGGAGTGATTTATCTTGTCACTGTTACCCAGTCCCCTTCGGTGTGAGTGTCACTGTTATCAGCACTTCACCGACTAAGAAGACGGAAGCCATTGAACGTCTCGGTGCGGACTGCGGACGCCTTTTTGGTTAGCCGCGACGTTGGACAGATGAAGGTATGTTATTTCTCTCCTAAGGTGAGCATTAATATATAGACGTATTGAACAGATGTTATTTTTAACGTGATCATTTGAAAAGCTCGTTATACAATGTGTAAATCAACAGATTTTCTTCCCATTTAAGTGAATTTTCTTAGTTCGCCTCCAGAGTCCAGACAAACCAAAGACGACTCCTCTTTCTCACCTTTAGGTAAACCCGCTCCCTGCCTTCCTCTGGATTTGTTCTCCGTGGCTTTTAGATACAGTGATTTGTGAGAGTTCTTGTAGACATCCTAATTTTTTCAATTTTGCAGGACGGAGATGTGGTAGCTGAGTTCAAACCCTTATCAGGCCATTTAATTCATGGAGACCCAATTGGGCCCATGAAGGCCCATTTAGGCCCATCAAATACTATTTGAGTCTATTTAGGCCCATAACACTATCTTAGGCCTATTTGACTTCATGGAGGCCTTTTTAGCCTTAGTTGAATCCATTTGAGTCCATTAAAGCCCACTAGGCCCATGGAGGCCCACATAGGTCCATCAAGGCCCACAACAATTTCACACATTATTTCTCCCTCTCCATACTCATAATTTCTCTCATTCATTTTTACTGAATTTTCACCAATTCACCATTTCTTCTCTCTGAACCCATTCCTTCTTCATTTCTCCCACAATTCAGCCTGAACCCAATCTCCCTTGCTAAGCTCGTCAAGCCAGCTCGATCACCACTGCTCCACTAAGCCAACAGCTTCCCAGCAGCCCAGCCATTGGATCAATTGCTGACAACCACTGGATCACCGTTCGTTCTGTCGGCAGCCAAGAGGACAGACCGGAGCGCGTGGGGGATAGTCGTTGGCTGTCTGCTGAGCTGCCGTAACGGTTGTCGGTGTTTGTTGGTTCTGTTACGCACAGAAGTGGGTCGCCATCTGTTGGGTTCACCTATATAAAGAGCAGAAGCCAGCCATTCAGACAGAAAATACAGAGCGCATTCCAGAGCTTTCCAGCACTCGAGAGTGAGGAATTGAGTGCGAGGAAGAAGCCAAAGCATCGCGGAGGAGGCAGACAACCACTTCCAGAGCTCCGACGAGGTGCAGAGGTCCTCCAAGCCAGGTACGCCATTCTAGACCCTTCCAGTTCTTAATTCGTGTATTCCTAGGTCATTCTCTCTCTCCCTGAGGCAATTTCGAGCAAACCAGAGGCTTCCTTTGGTCGGAATTGCCTCCCGTGCCCCGTCGTCGCCGTTTTCCGGCGACAGAGGTGGGGGGGGGGGGGGGGGGG
>JAMKQA010145798.1:0-13005 GCA_024699735.1 Posidonia australis | reverse complement strand
ATTCTTAGGCCCCATACCGATGATTTTCGCCAACTGATTCCGTCAACTGAAATTGCCCGCTGAAATCGTCTACTACTCTCGCCGAGTCTATCTACCAGCCTTATCCGTCATCAGGATTCACATGATCCTTCACCAGTCCAGACGGCATGCTCCAATCAAATCCTTGATCAAATCGGAGTGGATTGCTTTGGAGTTGATCGGAGAAGCAAGGAAGTAACAAAGGAACATTTTCATGCAATTAGAAGGAGAAATGGTTCGCTGGATCTCTCGCCCCGCCTACCTCATTGGAGTGAGGATCCATGGGCTTAGACGGACAGCGACAAGATCGACGGAGCCACGACAAGGCAAGAGAGGGGAGTCCAGAGCTCCGATGGGTGAGAATGAGTCCAGAGGAGCATCTCCATAGACTCAAATCTTCGGATGGCACTCCAGATTGTTCCTCCTGCCTACTCGTGGATGTGAGCACACGGGGCATCCTCATGAATGTTAGTGAGTATCATGGAGGCCTGACTAGGCTCGGGTGATGGAAGGAGAGGTTAGAAAAGCAAGAGTAGAGAAGAACGAACAAATTCATGTAATCAAAGCGACCCGAAACACTTCAGATCACTCTCCCCGTCCTCCTCACCGGAGTGCACGTCAGCTGGTTATGATTGAGGAGGACAAGCAACTCCTGAGCTCAAGGAGGTTCGGGGAATCAAGGATGGAAACTAGCAAGCAGCTAGAAACCTACCTCACTAAAGAAAGCAAGAAGACTTCTCTTCCCGCTTCCTCCGCCTTCGTCTTCGACTAGGCTTCGACGAGGGCCATGGTATGGTGAACTACGACGGTGAAAAAGAGAAAAGACGCCACCATGGCATGCCTAGGCCAACTCCGGAGGTCATGGACCATGTCCGAGGCCTGAGCGTGCCACGAACAGGGATAGCTAATTCATCTCGACAGCTCTGACGATCATCGAAGAGGAAGAAGAAGGAGAAAGATGCCTGAGACACTACGACACTCACATACTCACAGGGAATGCTTATCAAAGCTGGATTAAAGGTAGGGGCTTACCTAAAGATGCTTCGCTATGCCATTGACGCTGCTAGGCCACCAAAAGTAGTTTGGGATCGCCAGAACAGGAGTTGGTAGCATTTGAGAGCTAGAGAGCAGTGCACTCGTGTTGGAATTGGGGGAACTGATGGCAATAATGGTGATGCCCCCTCTCGAATGGCGCAGAGGGGTTTAAATAGGTGTCGTGGATGAGTAACGACCTCTGGTGGACGACGGCGATAAATTTCAAGAGTTGCTAGTGGTGAATTTAATGTTGGAGTAGGGGCATGATGGTCTTGGACGCAAGAGGATCAAGTCCCAAACGAATCCTGGTCGTTAGTGAAGAAGATAAGGTGAACTATCAAAGAAATGTGACACCAGTTCCCTCTACGCTTGAAACATGACATATCACTAGCTACTACCACCACTCACATCCACCGTCAATAAACGCCAGATGATCTCGTCAGCAGTAACCTCTAGTAAATATCGCATAATCCCATAAAAGCAAGTCAAACAGACTTTGAGCCCGTTGACCAACTTTTTAGAGGCCAACCGACATCCAAGGGTTAAGATGGATGACGTTTATGTGGTTCTTGAAGTCTTTAGAAGATTGGTGGATGCTTCATAAGTATTCTGAGATGTTTGGGGAAAGTGAATGGGCCCACCAACTCCATAGCTAGCGATCTCTCTCCTACCTGCAAAACTTAGGATCTCTACAGATGCCCCTTTCTGAGTGAGGTCGAGGGTAACCAAGACCGATGTTCAGAGTTGAGAAGACACCCCGTCTGCGTTCACGAGAGAACAAGAAAGTGTTACAATGATCACTACTTTCGGAGGACACACTGAGAGTAGTGTTCTACCGAAGAACAAAACAAATGAGTAGAATGTTAAAATAAAAAGACACTACGTTATTGGACTTGTGAACTAGATAGTTTGGGTTATCAGTCCAAAAAAGTAAAAGACATGACAAGACATTGGACCTATCAACCGAAGGTAGACATTTTGATGGGTGTCAATCGGGTAGTTTAAGATACCAGCTTGAAAGAGGATTGAGGCTTGGCAAACCAATCTTTATTGCTAATGGAAAGCGATAGTTAACATATGTCATCCAGGTAGTTTAGATACTAGCCCACAAGGATCAACCCTGCTTATCTAGAGCATGACCTAAAAGGACATTATCAATTTTAATCGTTTAGAAAAGAAATCGAAAGGGACATGGTAAGATATTGGACTTATTGACCGAGATATGCAAGTTTCGAACTTATTGATCGAAATATGGAAAGTTTCAAACTCACTGACCGAGAAATGACATGTTTTGGATTTATCGACCAAGATATGGCAAGTTTTGGACTTACCAACCGAGATATGGCAAATTTCGGACTTACCAACCGAGATATGACAAGTTTTGGACTTACCGATTGAGAAATGGCAAGTTGAGTTAATAGACTCAATGATCGGATAACTCAGGCTGCCAAACTGAAGGAAAATAGGGGCATGGCAAGATATTAGACTTGCCGATCAGGCATATGATGGGTGTTGAACAGACAGATGCTGATGTCATCTAAATAGTTTGGGTTATCAACCCGGAGATCGACTTCGTTCTCTCTGAGCAAAGCTAGAAAGAAAATGACTTTGAGTTTCGTCCTTCTGGAACGAAAACCAAAAGGACAGGAACTTCGTCTGCCCAGAGCGATGTCGAGAAAAAGTGTCTTTGAGTTCCATCCTTTCGGAACAAAAGCCAAGAAGATAAGGATTTCATCTATTTGGAGCAAAGTCGAGGAAAACCTGTCTTTGAGTTCCGCCCTTTCGAAATGAGAACTAGGAAAACAAGGACTTCGTCTATCTAGAGTGAAGTCGGGGGGAAAAGTGTCGTTGAGTTCCACCCTTTCGGAATGAGAACCAGGAAGTCAAGGACTTTGTCTGTTTGGAGCGAAGTCGGGGAAAAAGTGTCTTTGAGTTCTACCCTTTCAGAAGGAGAATCAGGAAGACAAAGACTTCGTCCGTCTGAAGCAAAGTCGAGAAAAAATTGTCTTTAAGAGATGAGATTTCGAAGGCTAAACAAAGATTTAATTGCCAATGTAATTAAAAGAATACAAAGTGTTTCAAAGGTTATTTTACAATTTCTCACAAGTATAGGGATTTTTCTGCAAATTTCCCGCATCCAAGTTTTCACATGCTTAGATAACTTGCTATCCTGTGCAATGTTGAAAAATGATTTTGTTGTGGCTGGAGAAGAATTCAGAACTTCTTGTCATACTCTGAAACTTTTCTGATAATGTGCACAATTATTATGAAAGTGTGGGGAAAATGCTGTAATTTTCTTAGCTCGTGCTATTGGTCACTTTTGAGGACTTGAATACTCTGGCAAGCTCTGCCTAGACACCTCTGGATCACTGTGAGTTGTGATGTGAGATATTTATCTTTGCTCTGCATTTTTCCAAAAGGCTAGGGACTAGAATGTAGTTTTCGCATAAACCTTGGACCAAGCTGTAATTTTACTAATTGCCGAACTTCTTTGGCAAATTCTCAGTTTAAGAGGTCATGCAGGAAAATTTCACACTTATAATGTCATTTCAGCATTTTCCATGCACAAGGGTTTGTTTACAATTTTCTTAGGTAAATAGCACTTTGGCCCCTAGACTCAATTCAAAGTGTGTTTCCCCTGAAAGTTTGGAGATGATTCATTTGGTGGCCCCATTAGCTGCTTTGGCTACAGCAACCACACTTGCACGAACCGGAGAGCTTAACTTTCATTAACTTCTTGTAATGCTTATTTTCATAAAACGAAGAGGACCTGACTGCAATTATTGCATTTAAATTAAAATCAAACACCCTCCCCCCTCCTCGTTCGTTCTTCCCCATTTCTCCTTACTAGCCCGACGATTGCACTTCCTTCTCCCTCTTTGACAACGAAGCTAGGGCTCCTGGGACTGATCGATCGGCGAGCTTGAGCAGAAGAGAACGACGACGCCCTCGTGCGGCGGAGGAAGGCGGCACTCTCTGGCGGTGATAGGTGACGGTGTGAGGGCTGCGTGGAGGGATGTACACGGCGGAAAATGGTATGCCCTCTCTCCCTTCTCTGCTTCCATTTTTTCTTCCTTTCTTTCCCCTTTCTCGATGCTTCACGCCCCCTTCTCTACTCGGCGGGACGATCGTGTCCGTCTGGGCTGTTGCCGCTAGCGGTCTGGCTGACGGTGGCTGGGGAATATGTTGGTCCATCGACACGCATGTGTCGGAGGGCTGAAGTAATGATTGGAGGGCGCCGGTGACACACCGGAGTCCGGCAACTCTACCTGTGGTCGTCCGGACAGCTTCAGGAACGGGGTGCACTTTTGACACTCATACTTGCCCAAGCCTTGCTCTGCAGCAAATGTACGTTTAGCCTCTTGACTAGTTTGACTTGAAAATCCGGAAAACTGTGTTCATAGCTTTCCAATTCATGTACATAAACATATTTTCCTTTTGGATGAATCCTGCTTGAATGTGCTACCTTGGATTGACTTAGTCTGTTCTTTGAATTTCTGTTTTAGCAACTTTAACAAAGTAGGGCAACTTGTTTTATTTTTAACTGGGCTTGAATGGAATACTACAAAAGAATGCTAGAACTTGTGTTGTCATTTGGATATCCTGACCCTGCATGAAACAGGCCTTGTCCAATCTGTGTCTATTCTTGAACCAAATAACCAATTTAATCCACATGGAGGCCCCATGTTTGTAATCTGTACTCATTCGGGTTCACTTTACCTAAATGGGCTATCGAGCCTCAACGTTCACTTGTGCTGTGCTTAAAAATCTGATTTCAGGCTGGCTTGGCCAAGATGTGTTACCGTTTGATCTTGTTCTACTCTTGGATGATCTATGCATGAATGAATTTGCTTGAATGCACCTTCTCGCTTGTGTTGTTTTTCTGCTTGGGTTTGCACTGCAAGTGGACTATAATAATTTGCTGCTTAGTCATGTAATTTCTTTATTGTTAAAGTGCCTGTCATGCCTTGTTCTGTGTATCGTTTGCCAAATGTTGGAAACCTAGCTTTGTAGTGCTGGAAAATTATTTGATTCAATCTGTTTTTTGAAAAAACCTACATTTTGTAGCCCTTCTCTGTATAGTAGACTTCAATTTGGGTGCACCCCTTGTACAGTTGTGCCTGGTTTCTGGAAGAATGTAGTGAGCCTCCATCTACCATCCACAACATTGTCACAATGGTCTTGAACATGTAATTTTGCAATCTGTATTCCCTTGAATGTATTCTGCCTGAACACAAAGATTTAACCATGATTGAATGTTTTTAGGCTTGAAATACCACAGAACAGCTTTAAATCCCTGCATATGATCACTTGGCTTTTGACTTTGTTTAATCAAAACAAGATTTTGCAGAACTATAACCAATTCTTGGGTCTCTATTCCTATCTATGTCCATGCTTTGTCTTGCCATGTCAATGTGCTAATTTTACTGTCTAACTCCATAATGTATGCATATTTACTGGACAACCTGCTATGCCTTACTGTCCACTTGCACTTGTTTAACTGGCTTGGCTTTGTAGAAATAGACTTTTGTAATGCTTTTCTGCTCCCTTTCTGACATTAATGTAAAGTCACTTTCAGGACCTTTTTTTTGCAAATTCACTTGAATATAATCTATATACAGTGTGCATGTAATTTCTGATAAACCACTTGTAGCTTGGACCGTGCCTGCTTCTTTTGCAATTATTTGTTGAATTTCCGATAACCTTGACTGCTTTAACTGTCTCTGGTTACTGTTGCATATTTATTTCAGCTTTTGTACTATTGCTTAACTAACTTGACTTCCACCTATAGTGTGGTTCAGAGGGTAGCGGTGGAGATGGCATTCAGGCGGTCCAGAGTGTCTCCAACTCTTAGACTTTTACTTTGGCTTCGATTGAGAGGTCATAGACCAAAACTATGGGCCAGAGTTCAGTTATTGGCTCTCGATCCTTAGGAGTATCTGATTCCTGATCCACACTCATAGCCTTGCTCCATGCTCTCGATCTCAGGGCTCCGATTTAGGGTCTCCTGCATCTGCTTGACAACCTCGGGCTGCTTCTGGTTCGAGGTCTCTCCATTCTGCCTTGTAGTTTTGAGCTACCAGTTCAAGATCGCTTTCTTTTGCTTCATAGTCCTGTGCCACCAGTTCATGGTCTCGCTCTACTGATTCATGATCTCGGGCTTCCAGCTCTCAGAGCGCTGCAGAGCCTGAGGTCCCTGAGGAGGTACAACCACTTTAGCTGTTTACTTTGAGGCATTATTGTTTGGATGAACTGAATTGAAATTGTCACTTATTTTGTGCAGGAGTCTAGCAATTTTTGGAGTCGACTTTTGGATCCCGAGCACATCAAGAAGTGACCCACTTTTCAGGTAACTGTCTCCCTCCCAATTTCGTTTTAATTGTGCTGACTGCCTAATTAATAATCTAACATGCTCTCTTTTGTTACAGGGGATGTCAATTGGATCATGCGATGCCATTGGCTTTGTATGTTAGAGCATTTTCAGAGATTTTCGTCCTTTCTTCAGGATTTGTTGTTTCACGAGTCTCCTTTTAGTCACTTCTTGTAGATACCAGCAATCCACGATCACTACAAGTTCTTTCGGACCTTTGCGGAGAGATGGAAACACGAGACGCATACCTTCTGCTTTCCTTTTGACGAACTAGGGATCTTGTCAGAATATTGGACATTACTGATTGGGTTGCGCTTCGGAGCGGAGCCCATCACCGGGAAGACCACTTAGGAGTTCTTCCAGGTCCCGACACTGCTTGGGCAAGACCCACCTGCTAGCAAGAGGGCTTCTTTCAACTTCATTCTGTAGTGGCTGCGACAGTGGCATCTCTTCTAGTCAGATCCTGCTCCTGACACAACTGAGGTAGACTACGTCCTTTGTCATTTTCTGTTAGAGTTGATTTATTTACCATTTTGCTATACTTCCAGCCATTATATCCACGTAGATTGGTTGATATACAATGTTGACCTTAGTTGGCTTGATTTTTATGACTAGGGTGGAGTCAACTACGTCTACCTCATCTGAGGTGGTTCAGAAGAACCGTTGCTCTTACATTGGCCTATGTCTGCTTCTGACTGTAAGTGTCTTACCTCAATTTCAATTTAAATCTACTTTTGTAAACTATTTGGTTTTCTGTCTTTTACAGTATTGATTAGTTGAGCATGTCTTTCGGGGGCACTACTGCTACCGCCTTCGAAGAGAGATGTTGCCTTTGCCTCGCCAGTGGTGCGAGTTAGATCATCGGGTCGCTTCTGGCGTCTTTTCTTGTTAGGCTTACTGAGTATTAAGGACTTATGTTCATTCTTGCACTCTGTTAAGTTTACTGCTATTGTTTTTTCATGTTATATTTCAAAATTTGTTGTAAATTCTTTATGTTCTGTTATCATATTAACATCTACTCCTGTTTGCCTTGTGAATGCAGGTGAACCTTCATCCTTTTGCCAGATACGAGGGGTATGATTGGACATCCCTTAATTCGGCTCGAGAGTTGACTTGTCGGCAAATTTGATTTTATTGCCACTAGCACTATGTGTACTATCTACTAGGATGTGTTTGTCATCGGATTTCTGATGAGTTTTGCATCCTTGTTCCTCCTACTGACATGGGCTTGAAGCCCATTTCTCGTGCTGCTGTTAGTTTTCTGATTGTCGAGGCTGCTGCTGTTTGGAGTAGGCACATTCTCTAAGTGGTTGCGTACGAGGACTATCTGGAGTGGTTTCGTCATGTTGGCAAACCACATCTCTTCAACGCTAATCTATGGGAGTGATAGTGCAACATGTGGTTTAGTGTCGAGTGGGCTTGGATAAGTGTCTTGGTTTGTTTAGTACTTCTCTTTAAGATTCATCACATTTTCTAACTTGGAACTTTTCTAAACAGGACTTTGAGGACAGTTTTGCAGTCTTTTACTGGGAAATGAAACGTCGGGAGGTAAGTAATTTTTTCTTTGATTAAAGATTGGGCCTTGTAAATTGTACTAAATTCTGTGTTACTGTCTCTCTTTTGTAGGAAGTTCGTTGGCAGACGATGTTTGAGGTACTTGTTTTTTTTTTAACAGTAGTTTAATTCTATTTGTTTACAAAATTGTATTAACAAGTTGTCTGTTTTCCTTTGCAAGGCGATAGGGTTGAGAGGAACCTCAACCCAAATACTAGAGAGGAATATTCCTTAGACTTAGATTCTCAAGATGTTTCAAGAGAAGAAGACATGACAACCTCCATTGCTTGACTGTCACAAGCTCAGGCTGCCTCAACGAGAATCTCTTGGAGGATAGGGCACAACTTTCTAAGGACTGTTGTTGCCATTACCGCCAGGAGGGGTGCCATTATAGGGTCAGATAAGGAGCACAGCTCTCAGGAGGACTAGTTTAGCTTTCCCTTCTTTTAGAGATCTTTTGTTGTAATCAAATTTTATATTTTGTAGAAAAATAATTATAAAATGTGACAAAGTTGCATTTAATTGTCAGAAAAAATATTCTGGCTTGCCAATTATGTGTGTTTGTGTGTTTTGGATGCTTTGTAGCTTGATTTGCAGGCTTTTGAAGACCCTTGTGTCAATTGGGTGAGTTTTCCAAACAAATTGAATTGAATTTTGAACTGTTGGACTTTTCATCGACAATGTTCGCTAGTAACCTTCACCTTCAATGTTCGTCAGTTGTTTCCGTCAAAAATTTCCATTAATGACACTCGTATGAGATTTTTGCTTGAAACTATCGTCAGTAGTAATCGCTTGATCGTTCAAACCTCAGGTAGTTGGCAATGTGCAAAATTTGTGATTAACCTACTCCTCACCTACATTCTCAACCACTTGTTTATTCTTTCATTTCTTGCCTCACCCAACAGGATAATAGCAATATTCTTTATCCCTTTCTATTCAAACATTGTCTGCATACACATTTGAGAAGGAAAAAGCTCTTAAACTTTGTGTTTCCCCCTTTTGCCAGAGGAGAATGGTAAACTTTCATTGTATTCTTCCTTCCATTTTTTGCATTTACAGTTCTTTCTCGACCATAGTTATATCAGTCTGTTGTTCAACTATCCTTCGTGGTTGGATCAACAAGCTGACCTCCGATGATCAGGACAAGCTTTGAGTTTAGAGAATATCTACAAAACTTCTGGGTATTGCTAAAGTTGAAGTCAATCGATATTTCTTATGCATCGCGACCCACTTTTGGAAACCGACCTTCCACGTCTTTCGTTGGACAAGTGGAGCTGTCCCTAACATTGGAAGAGGTACACAAAATATTCTATTTGTGTAAGCTTCTAGGGCCCACCATTTTCATGCGACAAGACAACTATGCCTCTGTTTTGTGCCAGCTGACTGGTTTGTCCACTGGTGTATGTGGACAACATCTGATTTGCAAAGATGGACAATCTCCAATGCTCTGGCTGAAATATTTTGATGAGATTGTCGACAACTGAACAACACTTGGCAACGAGCTTTGGTTTCAAGGTTTTGCCGTTCGTTTCCTGAGAGAGTTGATTTTCAGCCACAAGAGGATGACTGTGGGTATCGAAGTAGTCGAAATTGCCCTTGCTGTTGTAACTTGATAGATAGATCTGACTCCTGTTATCCTAGTTGAGACATATCGGGCTCTAGATCGGTCACTGCGTCGTTGTCGACACATTTACGAGTTGGGGCTTTGGTATAGGTATACATATCTTTTTGTGCACTTCTCTTCTGTACACTACAAAGTGCTATATGTGATTTGATCTACTCCCAAGTTTGGTTGGCTACACATCTAGGGGTTAAAATTCTACGTCCATAATGATCGACTTTCGAGGCATACTGTCGTAGTGGACACTCTCGAACCATTTCTTCTATCAAGGCAAGTTATGTGATGCTTGAGAGTCTAACTGAAAACAGAGTAACCTGGCGCATCATCCCATCTGTTGTAGACCTATTCATTGTCTTCTTCAACGATAGCAATATCCGCCTAATCATTTTGCCAGGATTCACCAGAGGAGTTGAGTATCACCGAATTTGCGTGATGCGCCAATTTGGTTTTTGGCAAAACTCCTTCATTCAGAGCCCATTGCTGTACCTACTCATCTCGTCTGTCATGACCGCAGAACTGTCCCGTTTGCTGCGTGGTTGCATCTGCTCAGACTAGATTGCTATCATGGAAGGTGACGGGTACACTGTTGAGTACGAGGCAAAGATCGAGGAGACATGGCTTATCTGCAAGGTTGCACCTGGCACTCCTCTATTTCCAGATGTGACTAGCTCAAAGAGGGCATGAAACAACGCTGATGTTTAGTCTAGCCACTCTATTCCTCCTACAAGACATTTGCTTTGAGCTTTAATAACTTCTGACCATGTATAATTGTTTTTGAGACTATAATTATGCTATGATATCACTCTTTGCCTCTATTCAATTCTTGCATAATGGTTTATGAAGGGATAGCAACCTCTATGATTACTTTAAACTATCCGATTTTTCAAGTTAACTTGGTCTCTTCTGCCAACTGTTGTTGTTGAAGAAATTTTAGAGAGAGCTGATCATCAGCTCAAGCTTCTGATCAGATATCAGAGAGAGCTGATCGAGTGCTTGCTGGTGCTTGAGAACTCTATGAAACCTATATGCTTATGAGTAACTCTTTTACTTGCAAGAGTGCTTAAGGAAGCTTGCATACACAATATTCTTTCCGATTTGATTGGCATCTCTTGCGAACAGTTTGCCTGTCCTCATGTTTTCCCAGAAGATAGCTGACATGCCCTTGGTTTGGCATTGAAGGCTTTGAATGTGTCTTCCCATAGGACAGATGACATGTCCCTGGTCCAACTTTGAAGGCTTCGACCACTAAAAGCAGCTGACATGCCCCTAGTCAAAGTATCCTTCTAATCCTTTCAGACAGAAAGCAGTTGGCATGTCCTTGGCTAAAAGGACTGGATTAAACCCCATGACATGACAAGATGATGCTTACAGGAAAGATACATCTATGCTATATGAACTATATAATTTTAATAGTGCCCTCAGTATCTGGAATGCCTTTAAGACTATGAATTAGGGAGAGGTGATTCCAATCCTCAAGAGACTCTATCCAGGCTCTTAGGTTATAGGTGGCTCTCTAAAATAGGCTACATTGTGACTTAAGCTCCATTCCAAACCTCACAAGACCAAACCCTTACTTTTTCATTGTTTACTTTATTTTTTTGTAACTCCCTCATAGACGTATTGGCTCACTCTATCCCTAATTTGGAGGCAATTAGTACCTGTTTTGGGGAGTTGCTGTTGCTTAAAGGGTTGGTTAGGCCCTTGGAGACTGTATTTCCTAGGTAATCTCTTCGACTCCTCTCCAAGGTAAAATGTAGGGATGATGTAACCTTGCACACCTCTTTCTCTAGGGCTAACTTCTATATGCGACTTCTGTCTTCCAATTCTTTTATGTTCTTTCATGGATATATTTTTTATTTAACTCACACTCTCTTCCTCGCCCCTAGCATTTTCTCTCCCTCTAGAGGCATAAGTTCCTTGAGCGGCTTAGATACGTTGCTTAATTTACAATCGATGGTGGCTCCCTCACTCACCAGGTTACCTAGATAGTATCTTTCTGAGGAGGTACTACACTCTCCCAACATAGACAAGCTTATTCCGTTTTTTCATCATCGAACAATGATTAATGCAAATGACGCTGATGATGATTACTATCTATGTCGCGAGTGCTGAATGAGAATGAGGTGAGCATGCGTCAAAACCTAAGACCATATGGATACAAAACAATATGGACGCTGTAATGTAAATGCATGCATGGATGCATGAAGAGGACATCACAGGGTAAGGACACAGCTTTCAGTTACTGATAGTACTTCTTTAGATAACATGTATTAACTAGCTCCGACTGCGCAACGTGGTCTATATCTTCCAAGATCGTTGCACCACTGAAGAAGACCTGTTTGATTATAAATGGTCCATGCCAATTAGGTCTAAACTTGTTGTGGCCATCAAGGAGATGTATGGCTCGTAAGACTAATTTCCGGAGGTGAAACTTCTAGGTTTGACTTTCTTTTGAAGGGCTTTAGCTATTCGTCTCTGATAACACTGTCCGTGGTGCATGGCTTGTAACCTGTGTTCATCTATCAGGTTCAGCTGGATATAACGATCCTTAACCCACTCAGCTTCATCTAATTCTACCTCCCTTAAGATCCTGAGTAAGGGTATCTCTACCTCTATGGGTAGGACTACCTCCATACCATAGACTAGAGAGTATGGAGTTACTCCTGTTGAGCTTCGAACTGATGTTTTATAAGCCCACAAAGCATACGAAAGCTTGTCGTGCTAGTCCTTATGAGTTTCTACTATCTTCTTGAGGATCTTAGTTAAATTCTTATTGGTGGATTCCACAGCCCCATTTATCTACGGGCGATATAGAGAAGATCTGTTATGTCTGATATGGAACTCTGGTAAAAAGTCTTCGACTCTCTTGGTTGTGAAATTTGTTCTATTATCAGAGATGATCGAATGTGGGACCCCATATCGGGCGATTATATTATTCCTGATAAACTTTTCTATTACTATGACTATCATTGTCTTGTAAGAGGCAACTTCTACCCACTTAGTAGAGTAATCAATAGTTACCAGGATGTATTGATGTCTGTGACCATGCTGGTGGAACTCCTAGGCGCGGTTTACCAAACCTTACTCCGGTGTGCGAAAACACACTGGGAGGTCCGATACAGTCACGGTGAAAATGGTGAATCTGGAGGAGGAGACAAGACTCGGAAACACCAAAGGGAAGACAAAAAGGATAAGGAAAGGAGTCGCCACCTAGTCTTTTAATGGAAAGACGAGGAAAACCAAAACAAACACAAGAAAGGGAGAAAGCAAACAAGATGCAAAGATGCATGTGTGATCTGTGCCTAATGGATAATGCAATATGAATGCGGGCCAGAGAAAGGGTAAGGATTCTGGTTACGCATGGGGAAGGGGTTAGGCACCCCCATGCGCCCGAGAAAACTCGGTC
>JAMKQA010145797.1:0-12583 GCA_024699735.1 Posidonia australis | reverse complement strand
GAGCAGGTCTAGTCTGGTGCTTTTGTTCGAGCCACGTTTGCCGCACACAGGTCTGGGTAGTTAGCTTTATTTGTTTAATATTGCTGCTTAATTGCTTTTAATTAGGCTTGGGTAGTTCTCGTACTGTTGTGTAGCGCGGGGCGTTACAACGGGTCATTGATGGGACGTCAGAAAAAGACGTATCCCTGTGCATATGAAAAGAAATTGAGACTAGTTGGCCGGAGCAATATCCTCTTGCACGGAGAATTTCACCGCACCAATGCAGGAAGGTAGGGAAAATGGTATCCTCACCTACTGCTTGTGTGTCTGGTTACCCCTGATCAAGGTAACATCAATAAGAAAAGTGGAAATTAATAAGAAAAGCATGTAGATTTGTGAAAATGAAAAGATGTGGTTTGGTTAGGATTGGACTTGTATTTGGTCCTAAAATCCTAGAAATAAATAAGAATTGTGTTTTAACCAGTTACCAGCCAATGTTTGTGGTTTTGGTTTTGAGCCTTGTGAGGCTATGCTTTAGGCTGGACTTGGTCGAGAATATGGATTTCTTGAGATATGAGAATGGTTTTAAAAATGCATAAAAAGAAAGAAATATGAGTTTTGGGAAAGAGTATGGTTTTGGGAAAGAAATCCCAACATTGAAAAAGTGAATTTGAGTTTTGACAAAGGCATGTTTTGGAAACAGATTTTCAAGTGTTTTAAAGGGAAAGAAAAACGATGTTTGAAATTGATTTTCAAAAGAGGATCATGTTTCATTAACCGAAAGCTGTGTTTTGTAATTTTTGTCAAGTTTTGTTGTGTGTGTATTTGGAACGCATACTGGGTGACTTAGATATCACTCATTCGTGCTTTGTTTGGTTTTCAGGTGCAAGTTGGAGTGCAGTCTAGTTCTAGTGCCTGAGTAGGAGTTACTAGCCGCACATTGTTTCCTAGAGGTGAGCCTCAATTATAGTTATTTAATTATTACTATAATTAGTGTAATTTACTTTTGATACTATGATTTAGGTAACGTGCTTAGGGTCAGGGCGTTACAGAGTGGTATTAGAGCCAAGGGTACACCTAGTGCATCGGCTTGGTGATGTTCGATCTAGTGGCTCCAAGGGATTGCACAGTAGAGATTTTGCACCTGATATTGGTTGTTGTATTTTCTTGTTGTGCTAGCAGGAAGATGTCTCGTCGAGGTCGTAACTGTGGCAAGGCCCTAGTGCTTGACTTTAAAACGGGAGAGGGCAGTGCCTGGAGGGGCATGTGAAGAGAGCTTGGCGAGATGATGCACGGTTTTGCCTAGTCCTTCGGTAGTAGCAGCTAGGATGAGGCGAAGGGAAACTAGTGGGTCAAGCAGTTCCGCCAGCTGGGTGCACTAACTTTCGATGGGTGCAGCACACCAGAAGAGAATGAGGCTTGGTTCGTGGAGGTAGAGAAGATCCTAAAGGAGATCAAGTGTCCAGCGGAGAAGTGGGTCCATATCGTAGCATTTCAGCTTAAGGGTGCTGCAGATCAGTAGTGGAGGGCTATGCGTCTCACTAAGTTCCCGAATGTGGACCTGCTGATGATCTCTTGGGAGGAGTTTCAAGAGGGATTCTATGAGAGATTTTTCCTTAAGCATGAGAAGGATATGCTGGACAAATAATTTTGGAACCTGAAGCAACGAAGCTAGACTGTGGTAGAGTATGAGTCGTCCTTCCTTCGGCTAGAGCAGTTCTCTCAAGCTGTGGTTTCCGAGAAGAACAAAGCCAAGAAATTTGTGGAGGGACTTAATCCAGTGCTGAGATCCAAAGTTATTGGTTTCAGATGTCAGACATTGGCGGATGCTATTGAGCTTGCAAGCCACTATGAGGATAATCGTAGGCTATTCCAAGAAGAGTATCCTAAGAAGAAAAAGGGGAGGATGTTTGTCTCTCGACCTTCAGTCACTAGAGCGCCAAGTTTTGGGAGTTCTGGTAGCTCTGGGAAGAAGCAGAAGGAGCGGCCTACATCTGGTAGAGAAGAAAGTGTTGGTTTTAGCCATGTGGGATCCAGTAGCAGCTCGAAGATGGGACCGTGCCACGTCTGTGGTAAGAAAGGGCACGCACGTAGCGGTGCAGTGTTAGCACAAGCAGAGAAGCTTAGACATGTAGTGTGCTATATTTGTGGGAAGTCCGGATACTATCAGAAGGACTGTCCCAGTCAGCCGAAGCCAGCAGGAGATGCGTCTCGTGAGCCTACCATGTGGAGAGTGTTCCCTATTGCTGCTCCATTAGGTGATGTGGTGGAAGGTGAGAATTAGTGTTGCTGTATGAGTTAAATCCTGTCTTCTAATAATGGATCCTATATGTAATTGTCACTATCTTTTATTATGATTATAATTATGGTTATGATGTGTAGATGTTAGGATCTTTTCATGTGGCTGACCAGATGGCCGAGTCTTGTTCGACTCTAGGAGTTCATTTTCTTTTGTCTTTGAGTCATTTGCTACTGAGATAGGGACCAGATCAGCTAGATTGGCATTCCACATGGATGTGGTTACTCCATTGGGAGAATACAGTCTAGTGTGGAGATATCTGAGACCAGTTGATATCCAGCTGGGAGACAGGAATTTTCAGGTCAGCTTGATTTTGATGGACATGTAAGATTATGATGTTATCTTGGGAATGAATTGGCTGGTACAGCAGTCAACCATGATAGATTATGCCAAGAGAAGAGTTCTAGCAGAGTGCACAGGTCAAGGTTGGTGTGTGGTGCAAGACCGGGTGAGCCCAGAAAGGTGATATATGCTATCAAGGCCTATCATCATTTGGCAAGAGGTAGTGTGGGCTGTTTGTCCTGTGTGACTATTTCTACTTCGCTTGTGATTGAGATTCAGGATTTGCAAGTGGTGTAGGAATATCCTATTGTTTTTCCAGAGGAAATACCTAGTATGCCATCGCACAGGGAAGTGGAGTTTATGATTAATTTGGTGCTAGGATCAGGTCCTATATCCAAGGCTCCATATAGGATGACACCTGTCGAATTGAGGGAGCTCTGGAATTAGCTGCAGGAACTGATGGATAAGGGATTTATTCATTCCAGTGTTTCACCTTGGAGAGCACCAGTTCTATTTGTTAAGAAGAAAGACGGTTTACTTCGGCTATACATAGATTACCAGATGTTGAACCAGATCACTGTTAAGAACAAGTATCCACTATCCAGGATCGATGATTTGTTTGATTAGTTGCAGGGAGCATTGGTGTTTTCCAAGATAGATTTGAGATCTGGATAGCATCAGTTGCGGATCAATGAGCCAAATGTGCAGAAGATAGCCTTTCGCACCCATTATAGACATTATGAGTTTCTGGTTATGCCATACGGGTTGATGAATGCTTCAGTTGCTTTCATGGACCTGATGAATAGGGTGTTCAAGCCCTATTTGGATCAGTTTGTGGTCTTCTTTGTGGATGACGTCTTGGTGTATTCTCCAGATGTTCAGACCCACCAGAGACTTTTAAGGATCGTACTAGAGACACTGAGACAACATTAGCTTTATGCCAAGTTCTCTAAGTGTGAGTTTTGGTTGGAGGAGGTGTCCTTCCTTGGTCATATCATTTTAGGAGAAGGCATCAAGGTAGATCTCGCCAAAGTGGAGGCTGTGAGCAGTTGGGCCAGACCAAAAATAGTGTCTGAAATCAGAAGTTTCCTGAGCCTAGCAAGACATTATAAAAGATTTATCTAGGATTTCTCCAAGATTGTTGCACCGTTGACTAGACTGATAAGAAAGGAAGTGCACTTTGCCTCGGATTGGCAATGCGAGGAGAGTTTCAATGAGTTGAAGGCTCATCTTCTGTCATCCCCAGTTTTGACTTTGCCCTCTGGGAATGGCAGTTTCACACTCTACAGTGATGCCTGGGGAATTAGTTTGGGGTGTGTGCTGATGTAGCACGGTAGGATGGTGGCGTATGCCTCGCGCTAGTTAAAAGATCATGAGAAGAATTATCCCACCCATGATTTGGAAATGGCAGCTGTTGTGTTCGCCTTGAAGATTTGGAGGCATATTTGTATAGTGAATAGTTTGAGGTATACACAGATCATAAGAGTCTGAAGTACATCTTCACTCAGAAGGATCTGAAGCTGAGATAGAGGCACTGGGTGGAATATATCAAGGACTTTGATTTCAGCTTGTCATACCACCCAAGAAAAGCACATGTGGTTGCAGATACTCTAAGCAGACACACTCATGTTATGGCTAGCCTGATGATTCGTGAATGGAACTTGTTAGAAAGGCTAGTGGAGTGCAGATCTCTGAGGCAGTCTCAAGGAATTGCCAGAGTGGTGCTGACAATTTTGTCTGTTTGCTTGAGAATGATCGAGGCGATTGTCACCACTCAACAATATTATTCTTTTGTGTTAGACATCTAGAGGAAGTTGGAAGCTGGTAATGCCCCTCACTTTTCAGTCGGGGTAGACGATGGGTTGAGGTACGACCTGAGGTTGTATGTGCCTCAAGTGGAGGAAATCAAGAATAGTCTGTTTGATGAAGCTCATCGCTCTAGATACACTATTCATCTAGGAAGCACAAAGATGTATAAAGACTTGAAAAGAAATTTTTGGTGGCCTGGGATGAAAAGGGAAATTGTTGAGTATGTGGCAAAGTGTGCAACTTGCCATATGGTGAAAATAGAGCACCAGAAGCCCAAAGGGACTTTGCAACCTCTAGACATTCTAGTGTATAAATGGGAAAATATGTCGATGGATTTTGTGACGGATTTGCTTAGGACCCGAAGAAAGAATGATATAGTTTGTGTGATTGTCGATCGCCTTATGAAATAGGCACATTTCTTGCCATTGAGGGTAAATCTTCCCTTGGAAAAGGTGGTAGAGTTGTATGCGATAGTGATTGTGAGACTGCATGGTGTCTCAGTGTCTATTGTGTCTTACAGAGACACGAGATTTACCTCAAGGTTATGGGGAGATCTACAGGAGGCTTTCAGTAAAGTGCTGAGTTTTAGTACCGCCTTTTACCCCTAGATGGATGGCCAGATAGAGAGGACTATCCAGACACTGGAGGACATGCTGAGGGCCTGTGCCATGGACTTTGGTGGTAGCTGGGAGGATCATCTACCACTAATTGAGTTTGCATATAATAACAGTTACCATGTCAGTATTAATATGGCACCATATGAGGCATTATATGGTAGACCTTGTAGGACACCCACTTGTTGGAGTCAGGTGGGTGAGAGACAGTTAGTTGGGCCCGAGATTGTACAACAGTGTGAGGGTAAGGTGGACCTGATTAGGAAGAGGTTGTTGTCTGCACAGAGTCGGCAGAAGAGTTATGAAGATAGGAGGCAGAGACCTCTAGAATTCGAGGTAGGAGACTTCATATTCTTGAAGGTGTCACCAACTAAGAGAGTGATGCGGTTTGGAAAGAGAGGCAAGTTGAGCCCAAGATACATCGGACTGTACTAGATTATTAAGAGGGTTGGTGAGGTGGGATATAGATTAGATCTACCTCTAGAGTTGGCTGGTGTGCACTACACCTTCCATGTGTCCATGCTAAGGAAATGTTTGGCCAATGCGTCCTAGGTTATACCAGTGCAGCCGGAGGAGCTACAAGAGGACCTGTCTATGGTTGAGAATGCAATTCAAATACTGGACAGAAAAGAGAAGTCCTCAGAAATAACATGATTTCATTGGTGTTAATTCAGTGTCAACACCATGGTACAGAGGAGGCTACCCTAGAGCGCGAGGTGGACAACCAGAAACATTACCCCTACTTGTTCTATTAGAGCTGAATTTCGAGGACGAAATTCTTTTAAGGGGGTAGGATGTGACACCTAGGCCTGATTATCCATTGTAATTGTAAACCATGTAATTAATTGTAATATTGTAAAAATGGTTTATTAATGGATAATCTATTGTTTCTTGTATGTAAGGTGGTTTGTTGGCTTTCTGTGCACCTATTTGTATTGTGGGACTAATGTGGGGTTCGATCTGAGGATGCATAGTTGCTTCAATTTGCGTGCCCGTCTTTTTCCGTTTTCTTTCCTTTTCTCCCTCTTTCCTCACTTGACTTCGCCTTCATCTTCTCCTTTCTTCTTCTTCTCTCACGAACCCGTGCCTCCACAGCTTTGCCCGTGTCACCCCATCCCCTCTAATGCAAGGGTGATGGGCTCGAAAGGTCGGTGTGATGCAGGGAGGAGGGGAAGATAGAAAGGGGAAGGAGGCTAATGGAAGGGAAACAGTCGAGTGGGAGAAAGGGGAGATCAGTGTCGCCTGGGAAAGGACGTGAGACCAGAGGTCCGTGCCACTGTCGAGGGTCGTCGAGGCTTTGTAGGAGGGCAGGGGAGGTCACCAGAGTACTGCTTGAGGTACACGACCCCTTTTCCTCTCTTGTTTCGCATTCCTAGCTTAATGAGCATGATATATGAAAATGATGAATAAAACATGATAAATCGTGAAAAAATTATAGAAATGTGTGGAATGGATTGTATGAAGTGTTTATGTAGAGATCATGTGGTTAGGATGGATTTGCATGAATTTATACAAGTTTTTGACAAAGTAGGCTACAGTAACTCGAAATGAGATTTATGCCTTCATGAATTTAGTGTAAATAGCATGCTTAATGAAATGGTGAATGGTTTTAAGGGTTTTGAAGTAGACTCAAGGGTCTACACCCTATGTTTTATTCGTGTTTTATGACATATGTTTTATGGGTCCGCTGGAGGTCCCCATTTTCGGTGAATGTTTGGGTCGTAAACAGGGGAAGTATACAGGACATGGCAGTTTCAGCATGCCGAACTGGGTTCAGCATACCGAATCCCTGTCAATATGTGTCGGATGCCTGGTTTTGGTAGACAGAAAACCTTTGTTCGACCGAATAAGGGGTTTCGGTATACTGAAAATATTCTGTATATAGAATCAAAGATTTTTGGTGTACTGACCAGGATTTCGGTCTGTCGATTTTATACCTTGGCCCATATGAATAAATATGTATTGGAAATGGAAATAAATTATTTTAAAGGGATAATGAGTATGTGTTATTGATGTTTTCCCCATGTAAATGTCATGGAGGAATATAGAATCCAAATAAGTGAATTTGGAAATGGTTTTGGGTTTGAAGCCTTAAAAATGGATAAAAGTGATTAAATGTGTGGTTTTTGGGCATGAGACCCAATTTGTGGAATTAAATACATGGTTTTCGATTGATTTAAAGTTGGGACCCTAGCAGAGGGTCAAGTGTTGAACAGAAAAGATTCCTGCAACGACAAGATAAGATGAAAATGATTTTGGAAGGAAAACTTAAGAGTTTTGAAAATAAAATAATAATAATCTATTGTGGAATCATGGGGATTGGTGTCGGCAATATGGTAGAAGGATGATACTCCAAGTAAACCAATTGTTAGACACGATCGTGGTTGCAAGAGTGGGACCATGAGGGATTGGTGTCAGCAAATTGATAAGATATCAATTGTCAGATACGACCATGGTCACCGAGCTTGAGACGGTGTAGGTTGAGCCTGGTATATGAACTAGGTGTTTGGGTCACCGATGGGACGTCAGAAAAAGATGTATCCCCGTGCATATGAAAAGAAATTGAGGCCAGTTGGTTAAGGTGGTGTCCTCCCTCACGGGGAATTTCATCACGGCAGTGCAGGGAGGTAGGGGAATTGGTATCCTCACCTACTACTTGTGTGCCTAGTTACCTCTGATCAAGGTAACATCAATAAGAAAAGTGGAAATTAATAAGAAAAGTGTGTGGATTTGTGAAAAAGAAAAGATGCAGTTTGGATAGGATTGGACTTGTATTTAGTCCTAAAATCCTAGAAATAATAAGAATTGTGTTTTAATCAGTTACCAGCAAATGTTTGTGGTTTTGGTTTTGAGTCCTGTGAGGCATTGTGCTTTAGGTTGGACCTGATCGAGAATATGGATTTCTTGAGATATGAGAATGGTTTTAAAAATGCATAAAAAGAAAGAAATATGAGTTTTGGGAAAGAAATCCCAACATTGAAAAAGTGGACTTGAGTTTTGAAAAAGGTATGTTTTGGAAACAGATTTTCAAGTGTTTTAAAGGAAAAGAAAAACGATGTTTGGAATTGATTTTCAAAAGAGGATCATGTTTTATAAACCGAAAGCTGTGTTTTGTGATTTTTGCCGAGTTTTGTTGTGTGTGTGTTTAGGGCGCATACTGGGTGACTTAGATGTCACTCACACGTGCTTTGTTTGGTTTTCAAGTGCAGGTTGGAGTGTAGTCTAGTTCCAATGCCTGAGTAGGAGCTACTAGCCGCATATTGTTTCCTAGAGGTGAGCTTTTAGTTATAGTTATTTAATTATTGTTGTAATTAGTGTAATTTTATTTTGATACTATGATTTAGGTAACCTGCCCGGGGTCGAGGCATTACAGGTCTGAGGTGTGGTTGGATATGAGGTACTTGAAATGGTTGGAGAAAGGTGGAGTAGTGTTGTGGAAGAAGCAGGTGGAAGGAGGAGGTGAGATTACAGAGGAAAGCAGAGAGAAGATTAAAGTTCAATGTAAAATAAATTGAGGGGAAAAAGAGATAATAGTAACTAAAATGAGATAAGAAAGAAAGAAAATAAAAAAAATAAAAAAAGAAAGAAGAAATGGGCAAAAAGAAAATAAGAAAATAAAAGAAAGCATAAAGGATTTCTATACATTATCTTCCATGTAATGGATGATGATTTGCACGAATCTATCCTATCATGGTTGTTGTCATGTGTGATCCCCAGCACTTGATCTCGATTCTAAGAAACTTTAAAGTTCTAATCAGCAATAACTCGATCGTGGGGATATAGGCGTGTGGCTGCTTCAAGAACAACGTAAGGGAGGAGGGGAGCTAGGTGAATACCAATGATGGGGTCTAATCCAAGGTTAGTGACAGGTTGGTGATCGTGGTGGTGGGGATCGAGTGGAGAGTGGTGGAGAATGAGGTGACGACCATGGACCACAATCTGTAACCCTCCCCCCAACAATGTTGGAGTGGGTGTGGAGAACGAGGTGGTTGCCAAGGGTGGTGCAATTGATGACAGAAACAGAGAGGTGGTAGGGGTGGATGAGGAAGAAGGTGGAGGAAAAAGATAGAGGAAGGATTTTGTTTGGGGTGGAGGTCATGGGGATATAAGGAGGTTTGGGAAAGTAACAAAGGAAAAGAGGAAAAAGGTCCTTATGTGTGAAAATTTTAAAGATATTTCGTAAGGACCTTGGCGAGGACATATCTTTGCAAAATCAAGAAATTTTAGGAGTATTGGTATAGTGAGGATCATGTCCTGACTAAGTCTTCGTTAAATCCTTATGGAATGTCTTTACAATCTACAGAATTTCTAGTAATGAAGAGACTATCAATCCCATTTGAGCTATCAAAATTAATATTCAAATTGCATACTTTTGACCACCATCATTGCGAAGACGTCAAGAATTAGATTTGAATATTTTGAATTAAAAAAAAATATTTTTAATTATATAGTATCATAACAGTGGAATCTATTGTAGAATGGTCCAAGAACTTAATAGTAAGTTGCACTAGGAGAATAGGATGCATGTCGAGGTGTGCTACCAACGAATTACGGAGGTTGATGATGATGGGAATCGATGGTATTATGGCATCATGAAGTACATCCAAGATGGCACATTCTCACCACTTGCTACTTCTAAGGATAAAGAAGCCATGAGGAGGCTAGCTACCATACTACATTAGAGCAAGTACACTATTCCGAAAGGCACCACTAGGAATTGAAGTTCGATGCCTAGATATGTCAAAAGCAGTTGAAATCTTCAAGGAAACACATGAAGGTGTCTATAAGGGCTACATCAACTCCTAAATCATGGTCAAAATAATCATCAAGAGGGGATACTAGTGGCCTACAATGGAAGTAAATTGTGCAAAGAAGGTTAGAAGGTGCATGAGTTGTCAAGTTCATGCCAATAAGATTAACACTCCAACCTCAACATTCCACACACTAGCAGCACTGTGGCCTTTCTCCATGTGGATTTTTGATGTGGTTGGGCCCCTCTGACAAGAGAAATAATGTTGCACATTCATCTTCACCGTAACTGAGTACTTCATCAAATATGCCGAATTAGAAGCATTCGTGAACATCAAAGCATCAACCCTATGCCGATTTGTTCATAAGAACATCATTACTAGATTCGAGGTTCAAAACACATTAGTAGTTGGCAATGAGTTGATCTTTATCTCTAAGGAATTCATTAAACTATATAAGAAGTTCGGTATCATTCTACACCACTCCTCTATTTATTACCCATAAGGAAATGGTCATGTAGAAGCTACTAATAAAACTCTAATTAAAATTATTAAAAAGACGGTAGAAGATGCTAAGGAATCGAATTGGTCAAGTAAATTAATTAATGTACTATGAGCTTACTACACCATCATATTGATGACAACTGGTCAAATACCTTATGCCTTAACTTTTGGAATGGAGGCGATAGTCCCATATGAGATCTTGATTCCCTCATTAAGAGTTGAAATTGACAATGATATGTCTATCAAGGAAAAGAGGCAGGCATTGTTGCTCCACCTAGAACTTCTTAATGAGAAATGACGGGTAGCCACCAAACACGTGTGTGTCTACCAACAAAGAATCACTAGGACCTACTAGAAGAAAGTAATTAAACGTAAATTCAATATAGGTGATTTAGTGCTCAAGGACATGTTTGATGTACCTGTTTTAATTACCACAAGTACATGGTGTCTAATGTAGTACATCAGCAAATATAGGTTAATTCCACAGAGAATAAAGTCCAAAAACAAAAACTAATTATCAACTATTGAAGGAATGAAAGGAAGATTTGATGTTATCAAAAGAAATGAATAGAAACTTTGGTATTGAAATCAAATTAATTAAAGCCTAGGGTATTGAATCCATTCACATGAAGTTGAAAATGTGTAATCATATCTATTCTCTTCCTCTTTATTGATTTAAGTAATTTGATTCAATAATTTTTATACTAACAAGCATAAACTATATACAATGTATCATAGAATATCAAGTCAAGAAATAAAAACACACAAACCAAATTAAAACAAATGATATACAATGGAATTATGATTATACACACAACCCCTAAATAAATCTTCCCTAAGTATAGACTAAAAAGATGAAATCAATATTAGTCTATCAAAGTTTATTGATTCTATGAGTGATTTATGCAATATATATCTTACCTTCATAATCATGGCATTAAGCACAAAGAAAAAGAGAAAAACATGATCACACATCCCAATCCACAAGAACTTCATCTCTACCCTGGAACTAATGACGTAGCTAAGCATGATAGAAATAAAAGATGAAGAAGGGGACGTGCAAGACATAATCGAAAGGAAAATGAAAGTTTACCAATAAAATCTAGAAGTAATTGCATTTGGGAGCCCTCAATGTGTGCAAGAGAAGAAGAAGAAGAAGAAGAAGAAGCCTCCACATTGATCCACAACCCTCCCTTACAATACATGGGTATTTAAAGACTCAAGGTATTGTCTTGCTATAGAAACAAATACCCTATGTAATTACAATTTCTTAGAATTGAAAACAAATAAGAAAAAGGAATATTTCGAAACTCTCAGAGCATTGGTCAAGACCACGTTGGATGGGTGCTTGGGAGGCGCCTAATGTCACTTTGGGTGCCCATTTGTGTTGATCTTTCCAAATTTTTGATTTAATTTTAGTTGTCCACTATATCTTGATCTGACCATGTAGTTGGAAATATTCTCTAGAAATTTCAAAATGCAATCCTCGTAATTCTTTTGAAGATCTCAATTTCTTCTTTTAGAAGCAATCTCATTTTGCACATTTTGCACCATTTATTCAAAACCTAAGTTCATGCAAAATTACACAAAAAAATGCCTTAAGAAGCATTATTTATATACAACAATAATTAAATTTAAGGTATTAAATACACTTGAATTTATGCTTAACAGTGTCGTATTTCAATAAACTACATCCAAAAGGGAAGCTAAAGCCAAACTAAGAAGGACTTTACATTATGGTAGCTACATATTCGCACAATGCCTATCAACTATCCCGAGATAGGGCAAATCTTTCATATGTCTGGAATGTAATGTACTTGAAAAAGTACTATCCTTAATTATCATGCCTACATCTAGGGGGGACCTAGGGCCTAACACTAAGCTGGAGGGAAGATCACTTTCGAAGCCTAGGGGAATATGGATGATAGAGGTGGCCCACACTTTGTCATGTTCCTACACACACACAACATGGCGGTAAGAAAAAAAGCTTGGAGTCTAAGAAAATCATAACAAACTCATTTGCCCTATATACCATAGTATCCTAGCATAAACCCGAGAAGGTAGTGATGGATGAGCGCATAAAAACAAACTGTGACCGCGTGTCCGTCTGACCGACCGCCCGACCCGAAGGGAAAGGGGTGGAGAGGAGATCACAGCCATGCCAATGGATGGTGAAGGCATAAGGATAAAAGAAAAGAAAAATGAAAGGAGTCGCCACCTAGTCTTTTAAGGGAAAGATGAGGAAAACCACAAAAGGATGAATGCATGAGATGCAAATGGGAAGGCTGGATGTCTGCTAACCAGAGGATGGGTAAGGATTCCTATTACGCACGAGGAAGGTGTTAGGC
>JAMKQA010145796.1:0-15585 GCA_024699735.1 Posidonia australis | reverse complement strand
AATTGTAAATTAATCTTGCTAATTATTATTGTTTTAATAATACTGAATTGTTGATCAAAATAATGTTTTCAATCAAATATAATTGTAATTATGAAAATCTTTCATATTCAGTACTGTAATACTAAACTAAAATAAACATTCAGTAATACTAAACTAAAAAACTAAACTATTTTTAACTCAAATCAATAAGCACCATACTTAAATGTAATTCAAAAAATTTAAAAAAATTTCCCTCCACAGAGAAACCACTAGTGGTTTTACTTCAAATAAGGTGGTTTAAATTTTGTTAGTTGGATTTAGATACAACGTTCTAGATCAATGATGCAACTGATCTCTTGCCAATATATATATATATGTGTGTGTGTGTATACACATACTCACATATCCAAGAGTATATATATATATATATGTGTGTGTGTGTGTGTGTGTACACACATACTTACATATCCAAGAGTGGGAGGAAGAATTCCACCTGTATTTCATAATTAATCACTTTGATACTTTTATGAATAAGAGTAGGTTTTACAATAATTCGTGATCAAAAATATCCTTGATGTTATATTGAATATATGTATCCATTTCTTCATCCTCCTTATCACATCTTTTTATTAGATTGATGTCATTTTTATTAGTTGATGATTGATATTGCTACGTATCAAATATAAGTACTTTTTAATTGAATCATTGATTGAATTTTGTTATGAAGCATTGAATGAAATAAATTTAGTGTTTACTTTATTTTACTGTAAATGAAGATGATAAATTCTACTGTCACTAATATTACAAGAATCAAGAATTCACCCCTACTCGTGTAAGTATCCAAGCGATTATCTGTGAAAATTTAAGGTTCTAAAGTGAAGAAATGTGGAAAAAATAAGGAAGAAATGAAGAAAAATAAGAGATATAACATCAGGAGTATTTTTGTCCAAAAATTATTATAAAATACACTCAATGGAAATATCAAATTAATTAACGACAAAAGTTCAAGATACAAAAGTGACTTTTTTTTGATGTACAAAG
Organism: Posidonia australis; assembly: GCA_024699735.1. NCBI lineage: Eukaryota > Viridiplantae > Streptophyta > Magnoliopsida > Alismatales > Posidoniaceae > Posidonia > Posidonia australis. The sequence continues at coordinate 14,565 of JAMKQA010145796.1, read as the reverse complement.
TACTAAAATGAAAATCAATGATTGTATAGAATACCATGTAGTAATTAATTCATGTCTTTAATGATAATAGTCATAATTTATTGATTTTCATATAATTAATTATATAAAATATATTCACTTATATTTGTTCCTACAACATGATTACCTAATCCTACAAACACCGACATCCGTGCAGTTGGTTATTTTGCACAGGTACGAATTGGATTGAGTAAAAAAACTGCTGTGGTTCGGTAGATGTCACCAAATAAGCTACTTCATTTCCAAAGAACTAATAAGTTTCTTGAGATATCTTGAACTCCTGAAGCTCTACAGTAAACAGCGCATACCCTGCTAGAAAATAATGTAACAACAAAATCTATACCAACCAAACAATACCATTTTCATCTTTTGTATTTCAATGATACAAAACTTCCCACAGTCAGGACTCAGGAGTCTAGGAAAATAAGAAACAGCCACACAGAATACAAAACCATTTGTCATACATTAATAAATGTTCCCTACCAGTGCGTAGGCTTATTTGCTAAAGTCTAAGAAAGCGTACCGGCAACTCGAGTTTCTTGTGTTACGTACATCAAATCATTCTGATGCCACTCGAAACAATCATTTATCCCCGGCCAAATACACACCAACCAACCATTTCTTTACAACAAGCATCAACAAAACTTTCAGAGAAAAATGCAGAGCGGACGAGGCAAACCCCGCTAATCAAAGTGAGCGCAACATAAGGTATTGGTTCCCTCATCCATGCACAACTCATTCAGTTTTTTTTGAGCGACCAGAAGGCATGCATGTGTATTCAGCATTTGCACTCTCATTTGGTTCCAGACAAGAATCTCGCCCATTTCCCACATTGCTCACTTCCTGAGCTGGTTCTGCTTCAACTGACTTGGAGTAGTATTCGGGCGGAGGTATATCATATTCCTGTGTATAACGCTCGTAAACCAGGGATCTTGCACTGTTATAAGTTTGTTGTTGCTGCTGCTGTGGCGGCGGCTCGTAAACAGATCTACGAGGATGCACCATTGGCGGTGGCATTAGAACCTCCTCCTCCTCGTGCACCAGGTGCTGCTGTTGCTGACATTGAGGTTGAGATTGCTGCCATCGCTAACCATTAATTTTCGACCAAAACATAAATACTGACACAGGTACAAAGCTAACTCAATAGTGCCAGTATTAGTCGATAGTGCTTGTGATATAATTAGAGTGACACTAAAAGGGCCTTGCTTCACAAAGACAGATAATTCTACTTCTAGATTGTTTCTCAATGCATGGCATAAAATCTTTGTTTTCCTTTCATTCATGTAGTCTTTCACTTAAAAAAGCATAAAGCCTACTGTTTGGTTTGGATGAGCAACGGTATCATTTGATACCATTGAAAAATGCTCACAGCTAAGGAACACTTGGCGACAGAGATGGGAATCAGAAGCACAAGAGTGATGGCTCACAGACACCATAGTAGTAAATGGAAGGGGAATTGGAATCAATGACTGAAACTGACGACATAGTTTAAAAAAAACATGGAACTGAGGATCAAACAAATAGTCAATTCGTACTTTACGCTATTGAACAATGGTCAGTATCAAATTCCAAAGAAAACATATAATTCAAACAGCAAAAATAGTTCAAACGAAATTTCTACGTGCTACTCGAGAATCGAGATTGACAGAAAATTTTCACATTTTTCTATTGACACATACATTGATTCATTCAAATTATAAAAAAAAAACACTCCATCTGTGGGCAATTGAAAATGTTTTCACAAGGTTTCTACTTATTTTCGGCGAGTGGACAGGGTACTAAGTTTCATCTACAAGCATCACATGTGATTTATTGTGTTCTAGTAAGCATTAACCATGTGCTTACAGAAATCCCTTGTGCATATTAATAGGAACAAGACAAAAATTGTATCAAAGGAAAGATTCAGAAAAATAGCAACAAAGAAGCAGAAATGGAAGTTCAACAAAAAATAAATTTCCTGATTGGTGAAGTAATACCTGAGAGTAACGAGGACCTATCGAATGTGACTGCGTCATAACGAACTGCAAGATTTCAAGAAATTTTGCTTGACCAAAGGTAGCAAATTTTTGAAAGAAGATTGCCAGAGAATCCGCTGCCTTGGCCCTGAACTCAAGCAAGGTGCGATCTATCTCATTCTCATTTTTCGCTAAGAAAGGTCGCAACGTAGTCTCATAGACATATACTGTTCCCTGTGTCATTTCAGCTCAGTAAATATATCTTTCACATAAATAACATGAAATATTATAAGAGCGTAGATCCTGCATACTTTTGTTCTGGGAAACCACAGGTATATGTAAAAAGCCAGCTTCGCTTCATGGTACAGCGGGAACCTGCAAGAAGTAGATGAATAAAAAAAATGAACCATCACCGGCCCCACTTGAAAATGATGCAATTATATATGAATAAGGAAGTGCCTCACCATGAAATTAGAAAATCTCCAACTCTCTCAAGTGTTGCCAACAATGCAACTAAAATCCTGAAACGTTCAAACAGATGTTGAATAAGAAATTACTGAAAACAACATGCAGGAAAACAAAGCAACCCAAGATTCCATAGGTACACACCAATATTCACACCAAAACCTCAGGTTCTCGATGTCTGGCTTGTTCTTTTCAACGATTTTGAAGCACTCGTAAGCTGGATAAGCGTAGCCAAAAGCCAATCTAGAAATAACAACGGAAAGACAGAAAGATCATGCCATGAGATAAAGTTCAACATGAATTCCTTAGAAAACTCAATGACAAAGAGGTCCGTTGCATACATGAGAATTCTGTTAAGAAAAGAGCCCAACATTTCGGATCAAACAGAATCTTCACTCTTACGAAATTGTCAACTGCAAGAGAATACAAAGCAGATTGTTGTCAACATACCAAATGAAATAAATCAACACAAATTGCCCTATAGAAAATGAAAAATTTACAAGCCCGAAGTGCAAACGGAATCGTCTGTCAGATTATATCAACAGATCAAAAGAAACGAGAGAGATGGAAGTCAACTATCAACAAAGTAACCAAAAACCCATCAATTTCCGTCAATGAAGAAACACAGCAAAAGATATTAAAGAAGAAGAAAAGACATGATGTTCTTAAGTGTTATGATCGATTGGGGTGGTCAACAAAATCTGGTGAAATGAAGTAGTCCTGGAAACTCCAACGTTAACTATGACAACAAGAACAATTGGCTATACGGTCCAATGAAAACAAAAAAATAAAGATTCACAAACATCCAACTTGAAAAACAACTACCAAGAGAAAGGTGGTAAAGGTGCAAATCCTTGCAGAATACAAAAGTAAAAACAGGAACGAGAAGAACCAACATTTGTACAAGAAACTGATCCAGCAAGGGAAGGAGGGAGAACACTTACATTTCTTGAATCAACTAATGTAACACTTATTTCGTTTCTCTCCCTTTTCCTACAGTTCTTAGGAGAGAGAGAAAAATAAAGGCAAAGTTCGAAATCAAAGAAATGGGAGTTATATACCTGGCTGTTATGCGGTGGGGTCACCAGTCACCACCCTCCTCCCCTCGCGCCTTTTTGAGTTGGAGGCCGTTGACAATGGCCCAAGGCTCTCGTGCGCCGTCCATTGCTGACATCTTCGATCCTACCCGTCCATTCCAGATTAAAACTTTTTGGCGGCCTTTCTCAACATGCCTCCCATAACTCTCCCGATAATAGAGAAAATATGCTGCATTTTTTTTGTTGCAAAATGGGTATTTATTTATTTGTATACGTGAATATATTTTTCATGAAGTATTATGTATTATGTTATGAGTTAGATTTCAACAACTTTCGTTAAAATTCTAGTCATTTGAAGAAAGTCTTGGACGTGATTCCTTTGGTTTTATCGAGCACAAAGGCATTGTCAAACAAGTATATCTTATGATATCTATGATGTAGTCTTATAAATTTGTAATTTGATAGTTATAATTATTTATTTACAATTACATATTTCATCATTTATATATTTCAATGAATGATCAAGATTAAAAGTTTTCGATACCTATCAAATTTTTAGTACTCATATGGATATCATAGGTACATTATTATTATTATTATTATTTCATTTATTGAAAAACAACAAGTTTTTCTTCTCAAGTATTGATGGCTAGCTTGAGGTTAAGAAAGAAAGAATTTGTTAGATGATTGGAACAACAATTTGTTGTGTTTCTAATAGACAAATCTTTTATTATTATTATTATGTACTTAAGACTTGATTCCTTTTGTATTGATCCATTGCCATCACTACAAGAAGAATTTATGTAGCCAAAGGAGTTGGAACTTTCATGCACAATTGAAAATGAGGGAGAAGGATACTAGCTTTCTTGGAAAGATTATAATGTATTGTCTCGTGCGATACTTAATTAGTTTAATTACATTATCAGCTAATGAAGAAAAGGACTAACTAATGTAAAAAAAAACTGTATAATTCCAATTTTTTATAGCTTGTTGCATAACAAATCTTTCCATGGTCACTAAGTGTTTCTAATTCAAGATGTTTGGTACAACTTATAATTAATCGAAATTTTAAATTAAGGTCAACAACATTAGTTGAAGCAATGTGCTTGGTAATTCATTTATAAGTGCTTGTATTCTACATCTTTTTTCTACAAAGATGTAAATAAAGTGATTCAAGTTACCGTTGGGATCGATATATCATGTAGGATTTGATATATATATTTAGGAGAAGAATACAAAAGAAGAAAAACTTCTTGTTCTTCTTGCATAGGATCTAGCATATAAAACTATAAAGATTAAACATAATTGGAAGTATATCTGAATCTATGAAGAAGATTAATACTTTGAGTCTTGAAGTTTTCATGTTGAGTCTTGAAGCTTTGATCTTCCAAGCTTTGTATGTAGCCCTTTTCTCAAAGAAAATGAGATCTCTGCTTTTCTCAAGATGGGATTGAGGAAGATATGGCAGTTACATTTAGCTTGGGAACTACAATTCCTTATATATTTTTGTTATTTCTTATTTCCAATTATGCACATCATGTGAAGAGGAAATAAGATCTTTTGGTTTCTACACATAATTAGACCCATACATTATGAGATGTTATTGTACTAAAAAACTTAAACATTATTAGATTACTTTGAATTGCCCAATACTTTTAGAAAGTATATAATGCTTAATTAATAACATATGTAGGCTCACATATTAAATAAATATATTTAACAATCTCCCACTAGAGCCACATATAACTTTATATAGTCAAGTATTATAACCTTATGAGCTTAAAAATAATTTTCTATTCCCAATATCATCTCTAACAATCTAGTCCATTAATTATACTAATATAAGATCAAAGCGATCTTCATCACATGTATCGTAACTAGCTCCAACAATGGTCACATATGTCATGGAAATTTCAAGCGATGTGATCTAAATATGCCCATTTCCAGCTAGTCTAACTATATTCTTTAATGAGATCATAATAAACATACTTAGTATAAAAATGAAACGTAAACTTTATTATGTAGAAAATATTCATAAGAAATGTCTATAACTTCAAAGCATCCAAATACAAACTCCTATTAGACTAACATATCATCAAATGATACAACACTGATGTGAGTAGTGTGCTCGTGAAAATCTTTAGGTGATAAGCTTTTAGTGATTGGATCTGCAACCATAGAGTTTGTCCCAAGATACTCTCTAGACATTTGATCATTCTAAATTCTTTCTTTTAGTGATTGGATCCGCAACCATAGAGTTTGTCCAATGTGGAAATGGAAAATGTGTTGATGGATTTTGTGATGGTTTACTGAGGACCTAAAGAAAGAACGATACGGTTTGGATGATTGTGGATCGTCTTACAAAATCGACACATTTCTTGCCTATGAGGGTAAATCTTCCCTTAACAAAGCTGGTAGAGTTGTACGTTGTAGAGATCATGAGACTGCATGGCGTCCTAGTGTGTATTGTGTTTGACAGAGACACGAGGTTCACAATGAGGTTTTAGGGAGCATTACAGGAGGCTTTTGGTACTGTGTTGAGTTTTAGTACAGCCTTTCACCCCCAGACAAATGGTCAAACTGAGAGGACCATCCAGACACTAGAGGACATACTGAGGACCTACGCCTAAGAATTTGGTAGTAGTTGGGAGGATCATTTACCTCTTATTGAGTTTACATATAATAACAGTTACCACTCCAGTGTTGAGATGGCACTATATGAGGCATTGTATGGCAGACCCTGTAGGACACCCACTTGCTGGAAAGAGGTGGGTGAGAGACAATTGATTGGGCTTGAGATCGTGCAGCAGTACATGGATAAGGTGGACCTGATTAGGAAGAGGCTATTGTCTACCTAGAGTCAGTAGAAGAGTTATGCAGATAGGAGGCGAAGTGTAACGCTCCAAACCTAGGTACATTACCTAAATCACAGTATCATAAGCAGTTACACTAATTACAGTAATAATTAAATAACTACAACTAACTAAGGCTCACCTCCAGGAATAATGTGCAGCTAGTAGCTCTTACTTAGGTACTGAAACTAAAAACCAACAAAGTACGTGTGAGTGACATCTAAGTCACCTAGTACGCGTCCCAAATACACACAACAAAAACTAGACAAAACCACAAAAACACAACTTTCGATTTATAAAACATGATTTTCTTTTAAAATCCATTTCAAAATATCATTTCTATTTTTTTTTTAAAACACTTGGAAATCTATTTCCAAAACCATGCTTTTTCCCAAAACTCACATTTCTTTTGTTTTCATGCATATTTAAAACCTTTCTCTTATTTTGAGAAGTCCATATTCTCAACCAGGTCCAGCCTAAAACACAATGCCTCATAGGACTCAAAACCAAAACCACAAACATAGGTTGGTAACTGGTTAAAACACAATTCTTATTTGCTACTAGGATTTTAAGACCAAACTTAGGTCCAATCCTAGCCAATCCACACCTTTTAATTTTCACAAATTCAAATACCTTTCTTATTAATTTCCAATTTTCTTATTGATGTTACCTTGATCAGGGGTAACCAGGCACACAAGCAGTAGGTGAGGACACTATTTCCCCTACCTCCCTGCACTGCTGCGGTGAAGTTCTCCGTGTAGGAGGACACCACCCTGGCCAATTGGCCTCAATTTCTTTTTATATGCACAGGGATGTGTCCTTTTCTTGATGCCTGATTGGTGACCCGAACACTTGGTTCATATACCAAGCTCAGCCTACACCGTCTCAAGCTCGGTGACCACGGTCATATCTAACAATTAATATCTTATCAAATTGCTGACACAACCCCTCGTGGTCCTACACTGGCAACCATGGTCGTGTTTGACAATTGGTTTCCATGGAGTATCATTCTGCTACCACATTGTCGACACCAACCCCTCATGGTTCCACAACACATTATTATTTCTTTTCTTTTTTTCCCAAAACTTTTGGGTTTTCTTTTAAAGCCATTTTCATCTTATCCTTTCGTTGTAGGAATCTTTTTCGTGTAACACATGACCCTCTAGTGGGGTCCCTACTCAAAATCATTCCAAAACCGTGTGTTTAAAACCACAATTGGGTCTTATGCCCAAAAACTACACAAAACCACACATTCAATCAATTCCTTCCGTTCTTGGGGCTTCAAACCCAAAACCGTTCTCAAATTTATTTATTTAAATTCTATGTTCCTCCATGTTATTTACATGGGAAAAGCATCATTAACACATGCTTGTTATCCATTTAAAATCATTTATTTCCATTATCCATACACATTTATTCATATGGGCCAGGGATCAAATTCGGCAGACCGAATCATGTTCGGTATATTGAAAATCTTTGATGCGGTATACCAAATCATTTTGGTATACCCAAACCCCTTGTTTTGATCGACCGGAAGTTTTCGATCTACCAAAACCAAGGACCTGGTGGCATACTGATAGGAAATCGGTATGTCGAACCCAATTCAGCATGCCGAAATCCCCGTATCCAGTATACTCCCCCTATTCTCGTCCCACACGTTCGTCGGAATTTGGACCTCCGGCGGACCCAACAAACTTACATCATTTCAAGTCACTTGAGTCTACTTCAAAAACCCTCAAACCATTCATCAATTCATTAAGCATGCCATTCATAATAAAATCATAAAGACAGAAAACTCATTTCAAGTCACTGTAGCATGCATGCCCCAAACTCTTATAAATTCACAAAAAATTATCCTAACTGCATGATTTCTACATGAATACTTCATACATTTCATTCCATACATTTCTATCATTTTTCCATAATTTATCATGTTTTATTCATCATTTTCATGCATTATGCTCATTAAGCTAAAAATGCAAAACGAGAGAAGAAGAGGGGTTGCGTACCTCCTGTGGCACTCCCGCGACCTCTCTGCAACGGCGCGCACCTTTGGCCTCACTTCCTTTCCTAGGCACACTGGCTCTCTCCTTCCTCCCGCTAGACTCGCCTCTCATCCTTTGGCCTCCACCCATCCTTATCTTCCCCTCCTCCCTGCATCACGCAGGCCTTCAGACACATCACCCTTGCGTTGGAGGGGACGGGACAGCACGGGTTGAGCTGTGGAGGGATGGGTTCGCTAAAGAAGAAGAAGAAAGGAGAATAAGAAGACAAGGACTCATGAGGGAAAGAGAGAGAAAGGAAAGAAAGGAAAGGGAAAAGATAGGCACGCAAATTGAGATGACTATGCATTCTTAAACCGAACTCCACATTGGTTCCACAACACAAACAGGTGCACAGAAGGCCAACAAACCTCCACACACACACAAGAAACAATAGATTATCCATTAATAAATCATTTATACAATATTACTATTAATTACATGGTTTACAATTAAAATGGATAATCAGACTTGGTGTCACACGGAGATCGCTGGATATCGAGGTGGGAGACTTTGTTTTCCTGAAGGTGTCACCAACCAAAGGAATAATGCGTTTTGGAAAGAAAGACAAGTTGAGCCCCAAGTATATCAGGCCATATCAAATTACCAAGAGAGTTGGTGAAGTAGCATACAGACTAGATGTGCCTCTTGAGTTGGTTAGTATACACAGCACCTTCCATGTGTCCATGTTGAGGAAATATTTGACTAATGTGTCCTAGGTTATACTAGTGCAGCCAGAGGAGCTATAAGAGGACCTATCTATGATTGAGAATGTTGTCTAGATACTGGACAGAAAAGAGCAAGTCCTCAAGAATAAGGTGATTCCATTGATGTTGGTTCAGTGGCAACACCATGGTACAAAGAAGGCTACTTTAGAGCACGAGGTGGACATCAAGAGATAGTGCCCCTACTTGTTTTATTAAGAGATGAATTTTGAGGACGAAATTCTTGTAAGGGGGTAGAATGTAACGTTTGAGCCTAATCATAAGAGGGTGAACACCGTCCAGAGCCTCACTGGAGCAACCTACAACCGTTATGGAGGCACCCTCAGTAGTAGCAATGGAATCACACAGCAGCGATGGGGTCAACCTTGACAACAATGGGGCCTACCCCAACAACAATGGAGTAGGGGCAATTAAAACAATCAAGGCAACAATCCTTTGAGAAACACTACTAACAACGGGGACAAAGGCAACTACCATAATGTACCACCCCCCAGCTAGCGCAAGTCAGACAATCAAAGCGAAACCATTACCCACCGCTCCCAGTCTTGTTGGTGGACATGTTCATAGAGTTTATGGAGGCCAAGGCAGTTAATGTCCCCCTCGCCAAGCCAGACACTCCAAATTGTGACCAAAGTAAATTCTACCCTTTTCATAAAAGACATGATCACAATATAGATGATTGTTGGAGTTTTAGAGATGTAGTATAAGACATGGTGGAGGTAGATGTGTTTGAATAGGATGTCCTAGTGGACAGAGCCAGGCAACGAGAGCGTAAGGGGTCGTGATAGTAGATTTTCAACAATCCCCTCCCCAACCACAAAGTCATGGTGTTCAGGGATGCTGAAATATCTATGGCTTATGACCTTTGAGCAGCAATGGAGAACTCCCAGTAGCATGAGGACGATTGGGAAGCAATTTCTGATGATAGTTGGAATAGTGAAGTAGAGGACGACGAAGAGACAACTGTTGGAAATGAAGGAGAAATGGTTGTAGAGGATGAAGAAATAATAATTGAAGATCTTGGTCTCCTTGACCAATTCAACTTCATTACTGTAAATGAACCCCAAGATGGTGCCGAAATGGAAAGCCCCCTAGCCTTAATCCAAAGAGCCGCTGAGCAATTTGAGTAAGAAAATCTTGTCTTTCGGGAATCTAAACTCTCACCACCATCTGAACAAGAACGGCCTCTAATCATCTCAATAGGAATCAATGACTACATACTTCAAAGGCTACTAATCGATATCAGAGCAAGTCGAAGCCTCAGTTCATTACCCACACTCCCATACATGGGGATCAATGAAAATAGGATAGACAAGACTCCATTTATGTGCACTGGCTTTGACCAGAGTTAGAAGATGGCCCTAGGGACAATTCAAATGGAAATTACAATGGATTCTTTGATAAGAATTACCACTGTGGTTATACTGGAAGAAGATGCTCTAGAACCACTCATCCTGGGGAGATCATGGCTGGCAGAAGTAGGGGCATTGGCATCCACTATGCATCAACGGCTAAAATTCAAGTATGAGGGAATAGTTGTAAGCATCACGACTCAACACCTCGGGGTATTCTAGAGGCCCACACCATCGGAGCCATAGCCACAAATGGCTATCTTTCGCGATGATAGAAAAGAAGATGCACTACCACCTCTCTGGAAGAAGTCATCGAGGAAAGCCCTCTCTTCATTATGGGCTCTCGAATTGTGTCACCGTTAGTCTCGCCAATCTTTAGAATGGTCAAGCTGCCATTAGGTAGGTCAACAATCTTTAAGACCACAGGCTCATAAGATACGCCGGTACTGCAAACTACTGCCACTCCTCCATCATCAATATTTTGAACACCAACAGCACCGACAACAGAGACCGCCAACCCATTGGGCCTTAGAAGGCCTGCACCGCAAAAGCCTACCTTCATCATGTCGCACAACTTGGTACAGAAGAAGAATCCCCCACCAGAAGAGCAAGATAGCAAGAGCAAAACAGAGGCAGTAGTAGCACCCATCACGCAAGAAGGGAGAATGACAAACCGTATCGTGTCGCTACTAGCGTAAGCAGGGCCATTTAGGCCACAAGAAAGAGAAGAGCTGGTGGAATACAACATCATGGAGTAGCTAAGGAAAACACAAGCTAGGATCTTAATTTTTAATCTCATCAATAGTTTAAGCTTGCACCGGAGAGCTTTGCAAGAGGTGTTCAAAAAAGCACAAGTAGCTCTAGACATACTAGCATAGGAGCTTCAAGTAATAGCTACAGTTGCTTTTGTAGAGCCGATCATTACCTTCTCTAACAATAAGCTTGCACCCCTGGAAAGAAGAATGTCACCTTTAAATGTAACCATTTTAGTATCTAGTGTATTAGTGGACACAGGAGTGTCAATGAACATTTGTTCCTTATCTACAATAAAAACTTTAGGTGTGAATGAGGCCTTGCTAACTCCCATAGATATGACAATTACTGTGTATGTTGACAGCAAACAAAAGGCACACAAAAAATGGACCACAAGAATTGGGATAGGACCAGCTCAAGTTCTAACCCAGCTAGTCATCATTGAAATGAATGTCCCATACCAGATAATCTTGGGAAGGCAATGGCTTAACAGTTTAAGAGCAGTTTCATCCCCCTGCCACTAGTGCCTAAAGTTTCCCCACAATGGGAAGATTATAAAGATAGAAGGGGACATATTGGCCATAAAGACTGAGGCAAATGTAATTTACCTACCGCACAATGTCAGTGTGTAGGAGAAGCCAACTAGAGCCAAGAAAGGAAAAAGCATAGTCTCCATAGTTGAGCTCAGGGAGCGATGGGACAAACCTAAATTAATCTATAGAACAATGTCATCTCCCAAGGCCAAAACACCCACTATGAATGTGGGATGAAAGATCATGAAGAAGATTGGCTACAAGGAGGGCCAAGGGTTAGGGTCAAGAGGCAAAGAGATGGAGGAACCTATGAAGGCATGTGATGGGGAAAGTAGAAAAGGAACTTGGTTTCAACCAACTCCTAGATGAGCAACCTCTACAATGGAATCTGAAAAGTCACTTCAACAACAGGCGCATCATGAATCCAAACATTGTCCTACAAGAGTACATTGCTTTGTCTGAACACATAGAGGATTCTAATCCAAACATAGAGAACACGGATGGCGAGGGCATCTCCCGACTATTTGAGACCCTTGACTTACAAACAGAGCTACCTGAAGGCCAGCCTTCAATCAAGGATCCACCGACATCCACCCCAACAGTCAAGAGTTCATCTCCTAAAGGGTCGCCACTAGCTCCCATAACTCCAAACAAGCTGCCACATCCCTCCTCTTCTGCCATCGTTTCTTAGCTTTCTTTGCCCACAGCTTTGAAACTGTCTCCTACTCTGAGTAAACTCATTGAGCAAAATTTGCGAAGGTCACAATGACTAGTAGACAAGGTTCGCTACCTTAACGCAAACATCTCCGAGGATCCACAATCCTGCAAGCCAGAAAGTGATCGAGACTAGGGAGCAAACCATGAGTCTTTCAAAGATGGTGGGAACGTCAGAAATGATGAGTCCACCTAGAATGGCTCGAACCTCTACTGATGGAGGTAACTCTAGGTGCACCCTGTAGACTCTGTAAATAAAAAACTTTTCAATTCTATGTTATTTTCTTTTCCTAGGAGTAGTTCTAATTTAGTTTCTGTTTTAAATTAGGGATAGCAGGATAACCATGTCAGTCGTAATAGCTCGCGGTCGTTTTCAACGACCACTTCAAAAATTATTCGTGTATGTCACTACATGGAGGCATTGCCTCAAGAGCTAGTTACCGCTAACATGGTTTTCCTGGTAGAAGAGTTTAACCAATTTTGGAAGTGTGCAAGTATAAAGGCATATGAGTTATCAAACTACAATAGTGATGAAGAGGACGTGGAGGTTGACTCAGAGCTACATCTACTTAAACATTTAATGGACAAGTACAATGAGCAAACCAAAGTAGTTGAGTAGGAAACCATGGAAGTCAACCTAGGAACCACTAAGGAGCTAAAGTCGGTGCTTATAAGTGTCCAACCTAAATCTAGAAGAACAAGCAAAAATGATAAAAAAACCTAGAAGAGTTTGTGTATGTACTAGCCTTCAAGTATAAGGACATGCCCAGCCTTCAGTCGACCCTAGTGGGACACTTACTTCAGCTAGACCTCAACGCCAAACCTGTCAACCAAAAATTGAGGCTATTGAGACTAGAGCAGGCACTCAAGTTCAAAGAGGAGATCGACAAACTCCATAAGGCAAAATTCATCAAAGTGGTCATGTACCCTATGTGGGTCTCCAACAATGTGCCAATAGCCAAGAAGCACAGGAATGTCAGAGTCTACATTGATTATTGACTAACGCATAATTCATACATATTTTATTCCCATATTTATCTATTTTGTATATAAATAATGTTACTTGAGCGGTTTTGTATAAATTTTGTAGGAACCTGAGGACTTAGAAAGAATCTAGGAAAAAAGGGAGAAAAAGAATAATTGTGTCAAAAAAGAAGAGATTTTTATATGAAAAATTCTAGAGCTATGTTGAGAGGTCAAATGTATATTTTTCACATGCACTAATACTAAGAAAAAGATTAGCTAATGAATTGACAAAGTCAAAGTTCATCTCGACTGACATGAACGCCTCTTAGACACCCAATTGCGCAACTGGTTCCTCTCAGGCACCCATGGAGGATATTTTTGACCCAGTCCTCAAGCATTACAATCTTTAGTTTAAAATATCTTTTTTTTGAAATTAGAATTCAAAGTTTGTATTCAAATTTATCTCTAACGTAAGCAAGTCCTTGTAAGTTTAAAAAAGGACTCCTTGTGTAGACCATTGGGGGAGCTTTTTAATGACCCATGCCTCAAGTCGTCACCTCTCAATCTAGCTACACTTTTTTTTTAATCAATTAATTACATTAGCTCTACAACTAAATCCATCATTTACTGAATTAAGTTAAACTAAACACTCACCAGAATCCTTGATGTCTGGTCGAGTGACTCTAGCTCTACGTACACTAACAAACTCCTACTCCTATCTTGCACCTGCGAAAAACACCAATAAACACACGTGAGTGACCACTGAAAGGTCACCCAGTACACACCCCACCTAACACACGCACACAACATTGGCATCTCTCCTAGATGCCACAACAGAACAATAGAGCAATATACTGCTGCCCACAAGCCACAATCCATTTAAAACCATGCCTTTGAAAACATTCTTTTCCTTCCCATTTAAAATCATATCATGCCTTTACAAAACCATTTTCTTTATTCCTTTTCAAAACCATATGCATGTCTTTCAAAACCTTATGCATTGCTTGAGATGGCCACATGTAACACCTGTAAAATTCACTTTGTAATTATTTACATCTTATGAATTTTATTTTCCTGGACAGGTGTTACTGTTCCGAGGCCCATTGTGTGGTTTGGTGCTTTTGGGCTTGGGCCTCGTGGGTTGGCTTCTTTT